>CAJPDP010021962.1:0-10514 GCA_905336975.1 Bombina variegata variegata
CACCTAGGATGTGTACCTAAGTAGAAGATGAATCTTCAAGGGAGTGGAAAAAATACAATCTGGATTCTGCACCCGAGAGGAATAAATGTACAGGCACTGGGATGGAAAAATGCATCACTTGAGGCAGGAATGCAACACGTTACATTGCCCTGCTAAACATTTTCAAAAGTGTATTTTTTTTCTATGAATGTACTTCCTTACTCATTCCTAAAAGTTGTGATCAGTGTTAAATGGACAGTCAACACCTGCTAATACAACACTTTTTAGCAGTAATGCAACGAACACCTTGTTTGCTGCAGTTGTTTTTTCAATAGCCAAATTCAACCCACTACTTGCCTTATATGGAGGAGTCAATCAGGACTCATTACTAGATAGGACAAGGCTAGCCACGGTCATTATGTTGGAAATCTCTGAATTGTTTTGCATTTCAGACATACAGTATATGCGACAGGGTTAAATTTGTGAAGCTCGCCATGTACACCATCAATTAGAAAACACATTTTCAGACTTTTTTTTACTACACATAATTTAACATTTCATATTAAAATCAGCAACTGTTTTCCCTTATTTATAGACTAATAACTTTCCTCTCTGTAAATGTTTTCCAACCTTCTATGGGTTGCAGCATAAACAAGCAAATATATACCCATGTGACTGCACTAAACAGGGTGATTGGTTACCTCTTTATCAGAAGACACAGATTGAGGGACATCTTTTACAGGTGAAGGTGATGTACAAATTTGCCTTGAACAAAAGCTGTCTTCAGAGCTGTTAATGCAGGGTAATATAATATGCTGCTCGTCTTGCTTGGTTGCTGCCTTAATATTTTCTGAACTGCTTACTGACAATGAGGTTTCTGTCTCAGGTAAAACTTGTATAAGTGCAGAAACAGTCCCTACAACAGGTTCAAAGTCATTGTCCTTAACAAAGGTAGCTGGAGTGTGTGGTTCCACTACAGGGTGGGACAAATATAGTTCTGCATTGTCCTGTGATGAAGAGGGAAGGTCTTTGCAGTCACATTCAACTGACTGCTCTGATTTATGACTTGCTGTGTTTAAATTAAATACAATAGTTGGTGAAACATTTTCAATTTCTGCTGATATAATGTCTTCTGTGCAATCCAGGGAAAGCAATGGAGAATCACAGAAAGACAAAGTGACCTGGGAAGACTCAACCGGGGAATATTCTTCATTTGATGCAAGTATGGGATCAACTCTTGTTTCTTCACATTGAACAACAGGATCTTGTTTACTGGCAAATGTATAAGTGCTTAATTTGTAAAACAGGTTATCCTCTGGGGCCAGCTGTTCTGAAGTGCTAGGTTCTAAACATAAATGGTCTATAATGATAGGTATGACTGAGTTTTCTAATACTGTGGTTGCTGCATCTTCAATGGGAGATGCAACAGAAGGCTGTTCTTCCACCCCTCCCAAAGCAGTACCTTGTGCTGCTAACTCGACCTGTGCAATAATACATAATTGTTCACAGGTTAAGTGATCCTGTGCATAGCTGTCTGTGGTTTGTAAGTACTCAGTATGTTCAACACTAGATTCCTCTATCACAGAATTACTAACCTCATCAGATACCACACCAAGAAGGTCTTTGTTAGCTATGCTATGGCCATAGAAAATGTGTTCCCTCATTACAGACGTATCTCCTATATCACAAATACTGCTGAGATTCTCTAAAGTAACCAACTCCCCCTGTATGTGATTTTCTGCTGTGGTGATTTCTGAAGCTGGGAGTGTGTAAGGTGTGATATTTGTAGTTATTACATCATTTTCAAACAAAACTTTATTATCATTGGAGGGGATGTCAGGCTCCTGCACAGGGTTTGTACATACAATTTCATCAATACTTTGTTCAGCATTGTCACAATTTAAGTCATTTTGGTAGTTATATGTGGGGGGTATACTCTGAAGATTGTTTGGTGAACTAGTGTCTGTTGCTGTATTTAAATGGTTTAACAATTCAATGCATTCCTCTGTTTTACAGGCCAGAGGCTGCTGGTCTCCTGCACCCACATCACCTGAAAACACATTATTATTGTCTAGAGGAACAATGGCAGAGCTCTGAACAGCCACCTCACAGATGCCTGACTGATTGGAATTCCCAAAACATGAAGCATAATCCTTTTCAGACACAGGTGAGCAAGGTCCTTCACTGGAGACCTGAGAATATTCTGATGTCATAATACCCTCCCCTGAAACCCATCCCTCTGTGCTCTGTGTTTTTATCAGGGAATCTGGCTTATGTAACAGCTTTGATGAGTCTTGTACAGTATCATCATTATCACATAAATCACTAACTTCATTAAATGACAAGCGCTGATAAGGCCATGCACTATCCAGGGGTACAGGAAGCTCAGGAAAAAGCAGCAGATCCTGGGAAGCATCATAATCTTTAAGAGACTCGCTAGTGACAGGCTTCAACTCTCCTGTACATGAAATGGATTCAGAAGACTGATTTGTCTGTTTAATGAAACACTCATTTGTGTCATCTTGGTCTCTAGATATAACATTATGCTTTATAGCCATGGTACACTCCCCTATTTCAGTTCTACCAGAAATAAAACACTGTGCAGTGTTGCCAGTAATAAATTCTGATTCTGTGGCAGGTTGGCAGCTATTACTAACATCAGAAATGCTGAGCTTTTCACTAGAGAACAAAACCACAGAGGTAGCCCCAGAAGAAGGACCACTGTAACCTTTACCACGGTCACCCTCAGTACTTTTTGATTGTTTTGTGGCTTCAGTTACCTGTGATAAATTCACTAAACTTGTTCCCTTTATACTCATCCCTAATACTGATTCCTGAGACTCATCAGGTGGCCATGGCTCGTCCACTATGTCAGTCAGACATTGGTTTTCTAACTCAAGAAACAACTGGTCAGAGTCTGTGTCCGAATCGGAATAGCTGGTCACTTTACTACATTGCTTTGTTGTGATCTTTTCAGCTCTAACAGCTGAGCAGCTGTAATATTGGTCTGCTTCTTCTGAAGCCAGCCATGGGCTGCCCTCTGCTACTGCTTTATCACCAGCACAGGGAACGAGGGCTGATAAGTCGCTAACAGTATCTGCTTTGTCAAATGCCCCCTCGGCTGCAAAAATATGGCCACCTTCCTTTAACTCATTTAGAAACATTTCCCTGCTGTCTTGTGCTAGTATAGAAGTGTCTTCCCTTTCAGATATATTGTCCTCCCACTCCTCTTCTGCTTCCATGAGTATCTTTCTCTCATCCTCCTCAAACCTCAGCTCCGATTCAGTCTTTTCTCTTAGGTTAGGCACAATCAGTACATTTAATGATTCATCCAACACCTCGTCACTTAAACATGGAGATAAAGGAAGGGTTTCAATCACACATTCCTCGTAGGCCGTATTTGTGGTTTTATGGTGCCCATCAGTGAAACTGTTTTTTATTAAACTTTTTAGTGTCCTTGGCCATGTAGCACTTGATAAGCTATGCCCAGTTTTTGTACGACTACACAGGCTGGATGTATTTTCCTGTACTAATAATGGATCGTTATCACACTCACTGTCATTATAAAAATCTAAACTTTGAACATTCTGGTCGCTCTGGTCATCTCTGTGTTTCAAGCCCTGGTTACCTGACATAAGAGATGGGTTATCTGATATGTAGGAGGATGTTGTTGTTCGTTCACTAGACAAGAGCTTGGATTTCTCTGGAAGAATCTGGCCATATTCTATTTTGTATTGTAGTGAATGGTTTGAAGTACTTGCCTCTGAAACCTCACTGAGCGAAGCTTCAATGCGATCAGCAAAATCTGGAAAGTTTGGTGGAATGAAAGCTTTCCAGGACCTGCGGTTAACATTTTCTTTGCGGTCAGCATTTTGTCGTCGCCGTGGAGGCACAGGGGCAGATTTTAATGTATCATTACTGAGTTTGAGTGCATCAAATATTACACGCTCATCCAGTTTTTTTGCTTCCTGTGCCTTAGATTCAAACATGTGTGAGGTTCCCAGAGTTCCATTACTTGATAAAGTGCAAACTTCTGCTCTGTCCATCGTACTCTTGGATGGCTGACTGAGCTTTGACCCCTGGTCAATTTGCTCATTAATTCTCATTGTATCATAGATTGACCTCTGAGGAACATAACAATCTTCAATATACCCATCCTCCTCCTCCCCCTTTCCCAAGCATGCTGGGTTCTGGCGTAAACAATCTGGGCGGCTGAGAGGCTTTCCCATCCTTTACACCCAGAATTTCCCAAAGTATCTGTATATAATGTTGTATCCACAAAGTCAGAATAAAGCATTTGTAATCCTATAACATCCTCCTAGTTCCATTGTTATGAGACAAAGCTTTACAAGGTCATGTTCAGCAGACCATGGGAAATCACTAATAGTCCCAACTACAAGGGGATAAAAAAGCAGATAAAATTGTATATCCAGACAGTTATCATGAGTGAAGAGAAAAATCACCAAGTGCAGATTGAGTGTCCCTCATATTATAATACAGTGCAAAGAGCATGAAGGGGGAAGTGTAAATCCCTCTCTGGCGTGGGAGCAGCATCCTGCTCTCCTGCTTTCACTGGTCCAGCTGCAGGGAGCTCAGAGCAGTGGGTGTTATTATTTGAAATGAGCTTGTGAGCGGATATTCCTGGAAGTTCACAGACAGGAAGTTCTTTCATTGGAGCAAACTCTACTGCTTCCTGTGAAAGTCTCATCATGGCATTGTGTCCTGAAATCAGCGTGTCCTCTCTCACAAACTAATCAATGTGTGTATATGTGTTTGCACAAAAGTGCTACTGAACAGCCTCTCGTTTGTGTGTGTGCAGAAGTGGTCACTGTGTATAAAAAAACAACAACTGGAAACCCTTTTGCTGTGGGAAGAGAGAAAGTGAGGAGAGTGTATTCATATAAAAGTGCAAATGGAAAACTGTCCCTTTGCGTGTGATGAGAGAGAGATAAGGGAGTGTGTGAATAAAAGTGCAACTTTATAACTGTCCCCTTTGCAGAAGGGAGAGAGAGGGGAAAAAAAGAGAAAAGGCAGTATGTGTCTAAAAGTGCAATTGTTACTGTAGACGGATAGAATGTAGAAGTGCTATTGAACAACTGCCTTTGTTCTGTGTGCAGTACTGCTTTATGTCTGTTTCTATAATCTTACTACAATATGTGCGCAGAAATATGCTTCAGTGTGTTTGTTTTTCTATAGTGCCTATAAAGGCTTGTGCTATGAATACAACAAACTCCCTCTCTGAGCCTGATTGTTAAATGTCTCTAACACAAGTCTGCCTGTGATGTGTGTGCATAAAAATCCTTCTGTGTGTGACTGTGGTATTGGCACGTTAGACGAAATCCAGCAATCTCATCTGGAGCAGATGCACTTGAATATCCACTTCGGAGTGAGTACGGTGCTCTCCATAGATGTCAGTGAATCTTATCCGCGATGCTGTCGGTCACCTCCATAGGATAAAGTTGATCTCAAACTTTACACTGTAAAAAAGCGCCTTGAAGAGTCTGCTCGTAGCCCGCCGCTGATGTCTCAAGCCGAGCTCAAAAATGAGAAAGCCTGCGGGAGGAGTGGAGACCACCTCCCGGGGCTGCACCGCCTCTTTTGCTGAGTGCCACCTACCCGGGATGGCACAATCCCTGCAACCTCCCCTCTTAGAGGCGCCGCTGTAAAATGGGCGGGATCTAACTCTTAGCATCTATAAACGGGATTATTATTTCGTATGCCCCTTGTGCAGCCGCATCTTGCACAGGGAGAACTAGGCTGTGTGCTCAACATGCTGCACTAGCATCGCCCTCAGGCTGTATGAGAGACGGCAGGTGGCACATGCCTAGCCAGGACACTTGAATGTGTTACTGACATTGTCCGGTGGCATGTTAATATCTGGCACTGTGACTAACTTTTTAGTGAACACTCTCAGCAAGAAAAGGAACTCGCTGCAAGAAAGGACAAAAAAAATCAAAGGTGGGGACACTGGCAGGGGCACAAAGAACAGGGAGGCAGAAGAGGACACGGATGGATAGAGAGACAATGGGCTTGGGGAGACCTAGACAGACAGGGAGGAGAAGGGCGGAGGGACTGAGGCACTTTCTCAAGCATTGCAATAATAAGCAGCTGAAATAACAGAGCTTTGGGGGTGACGACACAAGAAAGGGAGCCAGGACCAGGATACTACTAGCTCTGCTGCACGCAGGAGGAATGTCAGGAATCCTGACCGTGGCCACACTCTAGGGACAGAGCACAAAAACGACAGTACACGGTGTGGTCCCACACTCACATTGCCTAAGGACACCTGTAATTCCATTACCAGGAAATATCAACATTACCATATCACACAGGCTCAGCACCATAATCACATCATGCAGAGACCATGCAAACAAATCTCCTAAAGGGGAAGGATGCAGAGAGAAACAACACCTCCTGAGCACTCACTCAGAAAATAAATGGAATGATTTCAAGATGAAACAGAATATACCCAAATGCACGGATGAAAAGCCTACCTACACATGCCCCATATGAACAGATAGGCCTTCAACACCAAACAAACCAAATGTATAAAATAATGTAATTGTATATGCAAAGAGGAACATATGCATTTGTTTAACCCCTTTGCTACTGGGAATTTCGGAGAAAAACTTGCCCAAATCACGGTTTTAAACAAAAATAGAGCCTTTGGTTTTTTTATTTACCAATGAAAACTATATTAATATTTAAAGTAAGAAAAAAACCAATCCTCTGGTCCGGACCTCACTCTTTGTGGTGTCCAGAATAAGGCATACAGGCAAAAAAATAATTACAAATATCCTTTATTGTGCCATATAAGAACTCTGCACACACACCATCTAGTACACACCATCTTTGAGAAAGTACCAATCAGAGGCACGGAATGCGTCCATTGGTCTCTGTACTAGATGGTGTGAGTTCTTAAATATGGCACAATAAAGGATATTTTCAATTATTTTTTGCCTGTATGCCTTATTCTAGATAGTGCAAAGAGTAAGGTCCGGACCGGAGGATTGTTTTTCTTCTCACATAAGCATTACAGGTTTAGGCCTTCCCCAACTTCTCTTCTGATACACGGACTGTTCAGTCCGGAGATGCTGAAGAGGGACCAATGGACATGAGTGAGCTTGCAGCATAAATTTCATGTTTTGTATTTTTAAAGAAGACAACCCAAAGTATTGATCTAGGTCTGTTTTGGTATTTGATGCCACTATTTGGCTACCAAATATCATACATTTTTTTTCAACTTTTTTGCAAACTTCATTTAACACTGAAATTATTATTTACAAATAACTACTGCAGTTATAAGAAAAATGGTTATAAAAGATTCTCTGGGGTTCCCTTTGTTCAGAAACAGCAGAAATAAATGGCTTTGCAATTATTTTCTGGCAAGTAGAAGAATGCTTATTGCAGCTGTGCACCACACTTTACATTTCTGGCAGTGAAGGTTAACATGTAAGATTGATTTTTGCTGTAATGTAGAGATTACCTTTCCACCCCTGATCCCTCCCAACCTGCTCTCTTCACTCCTCCCCCCTACAGGTACTGACAGACAGTCTGCCAGTATGCAGTTTAGGGCTTTTTTTTTTTTTTAAATATATTTATTTCTGTAGTGTAGGGGTCCCTCTCTTCACCTTACTACCTCTCCTGATCCCCTCCAACAGCTCTCTTACCCTCACCCCTACCACTGCCTGCTGACATTTGTTACTGGAAGCTAGTCTGTCAGTAACAAATAACACTTTTTTTTTTGTTTAGTTTTTTAATTTTAATGTTTTTCTGTAGTGTATCAGCCCTCCTCCAAGATCTTTTTTATAAGTAGCGTAGGGTAGCCTCCCCCACCAGCATTATCTGTCATAGAGTAGGGCCAAATATCTCCTTTCCTCTGCCTCACATTTTTTTTCTGTAGCGTAGATAACCCCGACACACTCCACCCCACCCACCACCCATGATCACCACCCACCTTGATCACCGCCCACCTGCTTCGATCTCAGCTCTTTACCCACCGCAGTATCCAATACAGGAAGTGGAATTGCATGTATAAGATCTGCCTTCATTTGGTAACAGTGCACGATCAATGGTCCCTTTCCACATAAAGGTAGATGCCTTCTGCCCCCCCCGGTTGCAGCTCCCATTGTCAAAGCTGACAGTGGGGCAACAACTTGCGCCAGAGTGTTTGGACGTAGTTAATACGTCAACACAGTACGCTGAGCAAAGAACTGTGTGATGTAGTGCCTACGTCCATTTGCTGCAAGGGGTTCAATTATCACTATCATTTTATGTGACAGGAACCCACCAAAACTACATAGAAACCCCACTTTCAGTGAAAGGCACTCAATATGATTCAGAATGTCCCACTGTCTAACCCAAAAACCCAAAAGTACCACTCTATTGTTTAAACCAGGGATGGCCAAATTCCTAACACATTGGGGCATCAGGTCAATATTTTAGAATACACATATCAATTTATGATTATTTAACACACAAATAATAATATACTTCTTAAAAAATGTTCAGTGGCACAGGGGTGTTAGGCATGATTGCTGGGTACCCTCTATCTTCTGTTCTCCCCTTTAGGAGGAGAATTTTGGCCACCCAAAGCACACATTTTTATTTCAGATTCTTCCTTGGGGCCACAAAGACTACTACCTGAAGGCCGCATGAGGCCTTTGGGCCGCCAGTTGGCCATCCCAGGTTTAAACCATTAATTTGGAAACAAAGCATAAGTTAAAACCACTGTATGTTGGAAAGAGTAGACAGAGGTCGGGTAAAATGGAGGATATAGTTTTCTTGGGTTTAAAAGGGCATTATTTCCTGTTCCAAACAAAGAGTCAGCGCTATCAAGTCAGTGTGACATACTATTTCACGTCTGTTGCAAAGATCACAATGCAGATCAGTAAAATCACACTATGAAATGAAAAAACATATTGTAAAAACCCTTCCTGTGTGATTAAACAGTTTCTGAAATCTGTAACAAGATTACATTAATTATATCCAACACACTACAGATTAAGATCACTAATTGTAAGATTTCATAATAATATGTTTCCAAGTTCTATATATAAAATTACTATAACTCTTAAATCAGAAAACTTAAATTACAGAATCAATTGTATTTACCAAAATAAAAATCGGCTAATTCCCAAAAATAGCAGAGCATTGAACTAGAAGGATATGTAATATAAAAATCCAAAAAATTAATACTTAAAAGAGACATGAAACCCCAAATTTTTCTTTCGCGATTCAGATAGAGCATGAGATTTAAAAAAAAACCCAACTTTCTAATTTATTTATATTATCAATTTTTATTCATTTTCTTGATATCTTTTGTTGAAAAGCAGGAAAGTATGCTTAGGAGCCAGCCCATTTCTCAAGCACTATATGACAGGAGTTTTTGTTATTCATTTTCAAGAACACTAAATGGCAGCACTATTTCCTGCTATGTAGTGCTCCAGACACCTACCTAGGTATCTCTTCAACAAAGAATACCATGGGAAGGGAGCAAATTAAATAGAAGTAAATTGGAAACTTTTTTTTTTTTTTTTAAAAAAAGGTATGCTCTGTCTAAATCACAAAGATTTTGTGGGGGGTTCTTATCTCTTTAAAGAGATGGTAAACTATGCCTACCTCGAATTATCGATCTGAATTGAAGTACAAAAAAAATGTGACTTTCATTCATCATATCCGCATATTCACTATAAATATATATATATTGACAATAATAATTCTACATTTTTTATATTCATCCTCCTCCCATAGATCGTCCGCCATCGTTTTAGTCCGGTCACATTTTTTATTCATCCAATGACACACCAGGCCACTCAACAACACACCCCTAACGAAATACGCCCTTCTTTACTTCTGAGCATGCCCTACCTCGTGAATCTCTGCATAACAGTTATCTAATGCATGCACTGAGAGCGGAACTAAGGTTGACATGCCAGTGCTGTGACGTGGAGAGGGGTGTTTCAGCTCTCTCGCCAGGATGAAGATAATTCCAGGAAGTAATGCATGGGGAGGAGCAATGAGCGTTACGACTCTGTGAGTAAAATATAAATCTGTTATACATAAGGACAGCGTAATTTAAAACATATATGGGCGAATTGTGTGATCAATACTTGGGGGATAAAATTTTAATGCTCAATTAGAAAAAATTTACCATCACTTCAAATATAACTGAAATAATGAGGAACTAGTTTGATTATAGTAGATTTCTTTAATTTGTAACCACCATATGTGCACATTAATGCACACTATTAAATAGTTTTCAAAGTTTGCAGTTCTGGTACGGATAAAGCCTCTAAAAGCCACAAGTGGCCTTGGTCCATTGAATGGCAGCCACTGCATAGAGAGTTGAAGAGACCCACTAACTCCCATACAAATCAAGTGGGAAAAAAACATAAATTATGCTTACCTGATCATTTAATTTCCATCTGTATGAGGAGAGTCCACGGCTTCATTCCTTACTTGTGGGAATACAGAACCTGGCCAACAGGAGGAGGCAAAGACACCCCAGCCAAAGGCTTAAATACCTCCCCCAC
>CAJPDP010022235.1:0-15219 GCA_905336975.1 Bombina variegata variegata
CCAACTGATGTCTTCAGTGCCCAAACGCCTAATAAGTGTTATTAAAAGAAAAGGTGATGTTACACAGTGGTAAACAGTCGACTGTCCCAACTTTTTTGGAGTGTGTTGCAGTCATCAGATTTAAAATGAGTGTATATTTTCAAACATACATTAAATTCACAAAGTAAAACATCAAATATTGTGTTAATGGGGGTGGAGCTAGCAGCTGAACTGAACAGACGCTGTTTTTTAGAGCTCAGTGCATTGTTAGCCTTTTTAAACTTTAAAAGCCTTTTACCTCCCCTAAGTATTTCCTAGAGTCCCCAGGGCACTCTGAGTCACCGGCCGGTACATTTGGAGATAATTTGCCCTGGGCAGTATACTGAACTTTGGTCTGCAGAGCAGCCCTGCACCGGGCCAACTGACACTTAAGACTACTGCCTAAGAATAGTACTCCGGAGGGTCGGGGCTCCGCACCGGAGTACGTTTAGCCTGCCTGATCATTGTTGGAGAGGAGTAGCACTGAGGAGGGAAGTGGCACCACGAAAGAGACCAGCAGCGACGGAGTCTCCCGGCTTGCGGCCTGCTATCAGGGCGGAGTGTTCCCGCGAGGTGAGATCTGCCCAGAGCATTTGACCCAGGATCCGTTTATCAGGAGTGACGCCTCCCACGACTGAGTGGTCCCCCAGTCTTGGCCTCCAATCTCTACCCGCTTCGTCTGCCCAGACATCTGAGCCACGAGACTGGTAGCAGCCATCTTGTTTGGAGTGCAGAGGTGACCGGGCCTCAGACGGGGCCTATTCTTTTGTCGGAGGTGCGGATCCGGTGTGCTGCTCTGGTCCAACGGGATTAGTGAGAGCAGTGAAGAAGGAGCCAGTAGTGGAGGTGAGCAGAGGAGGGCCACTTTCTTGGGCCTTAGTAAGATCCCACAGGAGGGCCTAGAGACAGGCCATAGTGGGCCTCTGACACGACAGTCATACATCCTTCTCCCTACCCAAGTATAGCAACCTTCTCAAGCACACTGTATATGAGGGGACCTCTCTACATGCCCTAACACAAGCGAGAGATAAATAAAGAAGAAAGAGTCAGGGTGAGACCTGGGCCTCCACACGTGGCGATCCTAGACCGGATTAAAGTTACATAGGAGCCGTGACTGGGGAAGTAAGGTGGTGAGTACAACACCTAATTATATGCACATACATCTATTGCCCACAATTGAGCCTCCTATAACAGCCCTGATAAACCCCACTACCCTGCAGAGACATTTATTACCAGTGTACCTGGCCCTATAATTAACCTAACACCACCCATCAACTACCTGCTGCCCAGTAACTGAGTCCAGTCCCAAGTCTGGATTACACACCTTAATTTCACGCTCTTTCATTTGTGGGGATACACCTGGCCCTTAGGGGTTTGTTACTCTATATCATCCCCATTACCTCAAGGCCAATGTTTCATTGCTCTGGACGTTAGTACCCCTGCACAGAAATGTATTCTATTTAGGCTGTAAAAGTATCTCCCTTGAGTTGAACTGAGTGTTAAAACTGCTGCTACTGCCTTCACTATCTTGTGGACTCTAAGGGCTTAAGTCAGATTTGCCCTTTCTTATTGGACTGCCGTGTCAATATACCAGTGTGGGGCCCAAACCCAGAGGGTAATACTGGTTCACTGCCCTCATTAAAATTATTATACCCAGCAACGGACATACCATATAGACTTATTTCATCGCTTTGTTTGTATTACCAATTGCTCTATTACATAACTTACTTACACTGTGATTTTTCTGTGCAGATTGAGAATCCTGCAAGCGGGGACTGGTTGCTGTGGGCCCCCTCGTGCCTCTCCCTTTCTGGACCAGCTTGTCTGGGTTGGTAACTTCCCCTTCCCCTTTCCCTAAGGTCGTATCCCCCTTTCCCTGAGGCGTGAGGGGGTCCGTTGGAACCCTCTTTTCTGCAAAGTTTATTTATAAGTCAGACTACTAGGAGGTAAAAGTTGTGTTATAGACTAGGATGATGTAGTTATATCCTCAGCAGACAGGATGTGGCGGGCCCCGCTCTCATTTTTCTACTACTTCTACTAGCTTTACATGCTTTCGAGTTAGATTATATGCCAGGTGCAGGCTTCTTCCTTTTTTTTTCTCTGCCCTTCCTTTTCTAGTCTACAGTTGTCAAGGTAGACTAATCAGAGGGGACACAGCTCTCTTTCCACCTGAGTTCACTATGCCGCACTCATCAAGAAGAAATCCCAGGACTCCAGCTGCGGTCAAAAAGACTGTCCTGGACCATTTCTCTTAACAACCTAAAGCCCCAGACCCCCAGAGGACACCAGACAGTGACCCTGAGGCACAGGATGAGGGCTCCCAGTCTGCTGCCCACCTTAATCATTACATTACAGAAAGTACAATAAAAAAATGCTTGCAGCACAGACTAAATCCATCACTGCAGAGATTCAACAGAGCTCTGCTGTGCTCAGAAAAGACATTGCGGAAAAAGGGGATAGAGTGGACACCCTTGAACGGCAGCAAGACCACCTAGCCACCAATCACTCAAATCTACTCTCTTATGCCGAGAACCTAGCAGATCAAATTACCGAGCTAGAGCTTGCAGATGTCGAGGACAGGTCTAGGAGAAATAATGTTAGTTTCCGAGGCATTCCAGAGAGTGTTAATGCTGGAGATCTACAGGATTTTCTCAAATCTCTGTTCACTGCACTTTTGGGTCCTTTAGAGGGTTCATTGCATGTCATGGAGCGGGCCCACAGGGCGCTTAAACCAAGGTCAATGTCAGCTGATAAGCCACGAGACGTGGTGGTATGCTTCCACCACTTCACCTTTAAAGATCGACTCATGCAGGCTGCTTTCAGCAGACCAACTCTCCCAGACACCTTCAAAGACATACAGCTATTGCCAGATCTGTATTCTCATACACTGCAGCAACGCAGGCTCTATGCACCTATAACCACGCAGCTCAGGAAGGCCAACATCAAATATAGAAGAGGATACCCCACCAAACTTATAGTGACAAAAGACAATCAGACCCATGTAGTGTCTTCCCCATCTTTGGGCAGTTCTCTCTTAGTCAACTGGGGTTTGCAGATTTAACCAGAGCCCCAAGTGGCGACCCTTTCCAGACTGAGGGTCACAGCTCCAGAATGGACAGTAAAAGAACACAGATCAAAACGTCAAAAATCCAGCCCCCTTGACCACTCTCTGAGACCTCAAGCTTTGCCTACCTGAAGTGCTGCTGGTGTATTAAAGAGACCGGTTTGTGTTTGATGTTATTATAGGGGAATTTATTTTATTACTGCACCTGATATCATTATTGTTACTGTCAGTTTAGCTAGTTTACATTTTTTTTTTTTCTTCAGTTTGTTTGTAAAGAGAGAGGGGCCGCCTACGTTAGCCCCTGCCCCACCAGTTTGCACTTGCTCCCCCCCGAACTTGGAGTCCATACTAGGGCTCTGCACAGGTGGACTACTTCCACCAACTTCCCAAACCTATCCCCTCCTCCACCCACACCCCTCCTTTCCCCCCCTGACACTCATCTGACTCCTAGGTGTCTTAGGGCATAGTCACACTCACATGTACTCCCTCAGGTTTATTACCCACAATGTTAGGGGCCTAAACACCACTGGCAAGAGAAGCCTTCTGCCTAGGTCCCTGCGATTTCATAGGGCCGACGTAGCGTTCTTTCAAGAAACACGCTTAATTGCAGATGGCCCCAACATATATCACGAGATTTCCCTGTCTTTGAAACAGCTTACTATTCTAAAAAAGCTAGGGGCGTGGCCATATTGGTGCACAAAAGAGTGACCTTTGAGCCCCTCCACATAGTTAGAGATCCTCGGGCTAGATTCCTTATCCTCATCTGCAACTTGGATCATGTCACTTACACCCTAGTATCCACTTATCTACCAAACACCCTCCAACCTAGATGTTTGCGAAAGATTTTGAGCAAGGTAGAACAGGTTAAACAAGGTAGGGTGATTTTGTAAGGTGACCTAAATATGGCGTGGGACAACAAGCTCGATAAGAAATTTGCGCCTAATAAGGGGAGGGTCACTGTCCCTGATCTGACAAGCAGCAGATTCAGAGTGCTTATGACACGGTTACTTTGATATCTGGAGGTCCCTACACCCACGTGACAAAGACTTTAATTTTTTTTGTCACCCTGACACACTAGACCTCGTACGCTCCATCAGTATCTCTACATGCCCATGGTCAGACCACGACCAGGTCCTGGTGGACCTGCACTTTAAACATACAACTAGGCCCAGATCCTCTTGGAGATTACCCCACCATACCCTTTTGGATGTCCCTTTTAGGGAAGAGCTCAGGAAGGAAATATAATTTACCCTACGCACAAATGACTTCCCCCAGGTACGAGATGACATGATTTGGGGCGCATTTAAAGCCACTACCCGAGGCCTTTTTATACGTAAACAGGCTTTCTTGAGGAAGCAGGCTGGCCTCTCCTTATCCCAGGCACATTGTAGACTAAGGAACTTAGAGCACCAACAACATACATCACACTCCTTAGATCTTAGTGAAGAACTTAAAGGCCTTAGACAGCACATTTGTCAATTAGAGTTAAAAAGAACCCAAACTACTCTCTTTAAATTGAAACAACTAATGTACTCCAAGAGTAACACAAAAAACACTATACTTGCTAACAAGCTTAGGCAGCACACAGGCTCCTCACGTATCCATGAATTTAAACGGGGTAAACATACTTTTCGACTCCCTTCCCTAATTGGTCAGCAGTTTTGTGAATACTATTCCGATCTTTACAATATACAAGATAGGGAGACAGTCCAGCCAGCCCCTTTGGAGGCTATAGGTTCATTCCTGCACACTTTAAAACTCCCAACCCTGGATGAAGCCCAAAAGGAACTATAGATAGGCTAATCATGTGCCAAGAGGTTAAAAAAGTTATTAAAAACCTAAAATCCTTTAAAGCCCCCGGCCCTGATGGCTTCACCGCAGTTTTTTATGACATACTTGCACGAGATCTCACCCTTTCTTACCAGATTCTTCTCCCTAGCTATGGAAGAAGGTACATTTCAGAAAGAGTCCTTTGAGCTCTATCATAATGATACCAAAACCCAATAAAGACCCAGCGTTTTGTGCCAACTACAGACCAATCTCACTTATCAATGTAGATGTTAAAATGTATTCCAAAATAATTGCCAACAGGATAGCGAAGTTACTTCCTTCCCTTATTGACCCGGATCAGGTGGGCTTTATTCCAGGGAGGGAGGGCCCAGAGGGAGGGCCTGTACAACACCAGGAGACTACTGAATATTCTCCTAGAGTCCAAGAGGCTGAACAAACCTCTATTAGTACTCTCCCTTGACGCTGAGAAGGCGTTCGACCGAGTCTGTTGGGAGTATTTGTGGAAGGTCCTCGAAACTTTCCAGTTTCCGACACAAATCATCCAAGCAGTGAGGGCCTTGTACTCTGCTCCCACGGCCTCGGTGCGAGGCTTGGGTTTTAACTCCACATCCTTTTCCATCTCAAACCATACCCGACAGGGCTGCCCCTTGTCCCTTATACTCTTTGCGCTAGCAAAAGAACCCCTGGCTGCAACCATTCAGGAGGATAGGAGAACTGATGGTGTCACGCATCATGGTACGATGCATAAGGTAGCATTGTTTGCAGATGATACCACGATCTTCTCCTCCAAACCCCTACAAACAATCCCTAGGACTCTTGGAGATATTAGAGACATTTGGTGCTCTTTCATTTTATAAATTAAATCATAGTAAATCTGAAATTTATACGAGTGGGCTCCCAGCGGAAATTTCTGCATATTTACATGATAGACACAACTTTATAGTCAATGACCAATATATATCCCATCTGGGGTCAAACTGTCCAGCAACCTCTCTCAAATAGTTAATGATAATTACAAACCCTTACTATCTCAACTTAGACTCTTAAGGCAGAAATGGGACTTTAAATCCATTTCATGGCTGGGACGCATTGCTTCCCTTAAAATGAACTATCTTCCCAAGTTAACATATTTGTTTAGATGCCTGCCGATTAGGATACCTAGGTCTCTGCTCTTACAGTTCTAGTGTGAACGCACCGATTATATTTGGCAGGGTAAGCCACCCCGTATAGCCCACAAAATTTTACAGTACCCCAGAATGCATGGGGGGTTGCCTCCCCATCCATCTCTAGATACTTTGAGGCAGCGATGCTTACGCATATTTCTCAGTGGGGCATTAGAGACTCCAATAGTAAGTGCAGGAGTATTGAGCAGGCATCTTTACCCTTTAATTTGCATTTAAGGGATCTAATATGGACCCAACCACACTGCAGAAGAAACATAGCTGTAGTTAACCCTATTGTTAGAGAATGTCTTACCCTCTGGGAACAGTTAAGACACTATAAACAAGTGGCACCTCATCCATTCCCCATTACTTCTATCTCTGGTCTACTTACAGGCCTGCCTGACTCCCACCCGACAACATGGGCCAGACTGGGTTTCCTGAAGGTTGCAGACCTGTGGTCCGCAAGCTCCCAGGGTGCCTTTGTCACTCTTGATCAAATGAAGGGTTCCTCACAAGTACCACCATACCTCATATTTGAATACACTAGAGTAGTTAGCCTACTATCTAGTTGGGGATTTAAACCCTCATCCTTCCACCAACAAACACTCTGGGAAGCTAGATGGCAGCCAGGGCTCAGATTAGGTAAACCATTATCTATACACTATAACCTAATAGAAGGGGCAACACCTGCAGACAAGGCCACCCATATCCTAAAATGGGAACAAAAGTTAGAAATATTGGTACTCACCCGGAACTGGTAGCGTACATTTTTGCTAACAAAAAAAGCTTTTCATTGCTTCACCATTTACGAGACCTATATTAAACTCCTCATGCACTGGTACTATGTTCCTACTAGGTTAACCACACTATTGCCTATGACTTCCCCGAAATGTTCGAGAGATTGTGAACACATAGGGGACATGACCCACATCTGGTGGAGCTGTCCCAAACTTAAGCCACTTTGGAACATAAGCTTTAACACACTCTCGAGCTTAGGGATTGCCCTGCCTAGAACCCCAGAGATGGCCTTACTTCACTTAGGTTCCTGCCATCTGCCCAAACACCAGGGCCTCCTATGCATTTACTTATTTTCTGCAGTTAAAATTTCCATTGCCAGAGCATGGAAAAGAGTGAATCCTCCCTCATGGTCTGACATTGTTACAACCATGGCGTATTTATACTCCATGGAGAAAAATATATATTATACTTTGGGGAAGTCGGACCTATTTGAAATGATTTGGGCTGATTGGAAGCTTAGATTTGATACCCACTGGCGCCCCAGTACTGAGACATGAGGGGTCTTCTCCACTCCTACTGAGTTTCCTGTGTTCCGCACCACTTTTGAATTATGGGAGATACATCCCTATTGACCCTGCCACTCTTATCTAGGTACCCCCCTCCCACCCACCCCCTTCCCTGAGTTATGCGGATGGATTCAGTTAGCTCTCCTTGGCAGCCTGGGGAGAGCTAGGATCTTCCAGTGTACTGTGACCCTGTATGTTTTCTTTTTTTCTTTACGTGTTCATTCTTTTCAACTTGTACTCCGGTATGTTTATGTGATGTTGGACATGTAGTACGCCTTTAGGCGTACAGATGTTGTTGTTTATATATTTTCTGAAAATACAATAAAACATAACTACAAAATATATATATATATAAAAAAAAAATTGTGTTAATAATGTGTTTTTAATATAGTACCGGGTGAATTGAATTTTCAAATGTCTCTTTTGTTAGTTTTTTTGCATTTTCCATACTGTCCCAACTTTTTTGGAATTGAGGTTGTATATTTGTGCTTTTTTTTCTAGTTCATATTTTTATGTGATTGTTACTGCTTTACAATCTGTTCCCTGGTAATTATTGTGTCCTGTAGACGCAGCCATGCGCTGTTCCCTAGGGATCCACACAGTTGGATAAGAGCCAGCATTTTTAGAGGAGTTGGCAGGAGCATAAAGTCCTAGTAATTGGCGCTAAGATTCTGGATCCCTCACCCTAGCGGTGGATGAAGAATATATGTTTGGGCAACACCAAGAGTGTAGCTTGTTCAACTCAAGGTGTGGAAAGAAGGGGTAGAGCAGCAGGAGCAAACTTTTGATCCCTCACCCTAGCAGTTGGTAAAGTATATCATGTGTGGGAAATACCAAGAGTGTAGCTTGTTAAACTCATGGGGCTTGATTTAACAAGCAGCGGATGCTGCTTCTAACCTTGATCATTTCTGGTCCACCAGAAACAGAAGTTAAGAATCAGCAGAAGAAATCATGACAATCCAATCTGATCAGGATGATTGACACCCCCTGCTAGCGGCTGATTGGCCACTGGTGAGCAGGGGGCAGCATTGTGTCTTTGGGGCCAGATGCGATGGACCTTGCCATGTTGCCATGTCTGGGGTTCTGTGCTTGGGTGATGTCCTTCCAGGTGCTGCTGGTCCTGTGGCCTCCTTGTCAGTGACTACAGCAACATGAAAGTTGGTGTGCACAAAGCATCAGTGTCCATGGGAGTGTCTGGAGGCCCAATGGTAAGGATGTTTCAGAGGTCTCACGGTGCTTCTAGGAGGGGGGCTTGTGTGATTCACAATTCTGGCCCATATGTAGATGTGCAGGAGGTGAGTGGTGGTGCAGGTGTGGGTCTGGAGCTTGCTCAGACATTTTGCTGTAGTGGTATTGGTGTGCTTGGGGAGTGTCAGGATCCAGAAGATGAGCATTCTCTCCCATGAGCCCTGGTACTCCTTCCTCTAATTTCATGTTGCAGGAGGAGAGCAGTTGCAACAGGCAGCGTCTGGTTAGCCAGCATCAAGGACCAGCAGATCCTGAGCCTACAATGGAGGCAGTGGAAGGGTCCCAGGAGCCCCTTCCTTCAATATCAGATGCCTCTGTAGTGAAGTCCTTCAACATCTGGCACGGAAGTGGGAGTTCAGCCTGCAGGACTGGGTGAGTCGACACTGGGTGTTAGTGATTTCACTGGTGACAGTGACAATTTGTGAGATCCCTATTTTGACAGCGATAGTTCACTGGATTTGGTAAGGAATGGTCAGAAGAAGATGTTTAGGATGATAAAGCAGTTGGTTGCTGCACAAGAAAAGCGTAGGGGGTCTGCTGCTAGGGCCAAGGATGTAGGGGAGGTGCCAGCTAGTTGGCTTAAGGTGTTAAGGGACCCTGGTGGAGGGTTAGGTGCTCATGGGGTGGTAACCACTGAAGGACTTGCTAGTCAGTGCAGTTGCATAGGTTCTGTTAGGAAGATAGTGACTCATGGGGACACGTATCTCTGTTTAATTCAATCCCTGCATGGTCACCTGAAGTCTAAAGTAATCTGGAAAATTTATGAATTTTTTTTTTTAATATTTTTGTCTTATTAGTGGAGGCTTACAAGGTGAAATTACTTAATAAAGATGGGATGGCCCTTAAAAGGGTAAGCACCCCAACATCTTTGACAAATGGGAAAGGTGTTTCAGGGTGCTTGCATGGTGCTATCTGGAGCATAAGTATGACCAGGCTATCACTGTCCTGAAATATATGGATGCAATACATTGGATCTTTTGTAGATATAGAGAGAGAGCATGGCCGGAATATGAAATGGAGTTCCACCACACGATGGAGGGGAACCCCTTGTTGACCTTTGGTGCGACTGACATGCATTTGTGGTCGTGCTTGGGTCACAAAGGGTCTCTATCCCTAGTTCCCCAACCTAAACAGGCAGGTCCCAAGGCTTCAGATCAGCAGCTAAACATAGGGACGGTAGTGTTGGCCCTTTAATGATAAGCATTGTGATGGGGGAGTTCTTGAATGCAATTAGACCATGGTTGGCTACATTACTCCTTGGGGGGCTTAATCAGGGTTTTGTAATTCCTGTTTTGGGGATTGTGGAGGGTTCTTTTTCACATAGGAACCTCAAATCTGCATATCAATTTCCTCAGGTTGTTCAAGAAAAGTTGGCTAAGGAGATTGCGCTTGGCAGAGTAATTAACCCTTTTCAGGACCCTCCTCTTCCAAATTTGGTTATCTCTCCTCTCAGGGTGGTACCAAAGAAGGAACAGGGGAAGAGAAGATTGCCTCATTCAGTATCTGTCCTACCCTAAGTGCAGGTTGCTCAATGACATAATTGATCTGGAGGTTAGCTCAGTGAAGTATCTTTTTTTAAATGCTTTAGGGATAGTCAAGGATGATGGGGTTCCTCTGGCTTAGGATAAAACACAGGAACCTTAACGTGTGGAATTGAAATTGACACCATAGCATCCCTATATAGGTTACCCGAGGACGAGGTCCAGAGGTCACTGGTCACGGTTTCTGCAACCGTGGCAGCATCTTCTCTCTCATGGCAGGATCTTCAGTCCCTTTTGAGAGTATTGAACTTTGCTTGCAGAGTTATTATTGATGGGGAGAGTGTTTAATACAAGGCTGGAGGAACCACTGAGTAGAGTTTCTTTGACAAGTCATGTGTGTGGGATGACTGACAAAATGAGAACTGATCTGGTAATTTGGGAGCTGTTTCTCAAGAAGTTTAATGTAGTATTGCTGTGGAGGTCTGACCTGTTGTCTAGTCAGTTGCTGCACCTATTTACAGATGCGGCAGGTGCTCAATACTATGATTGTGGGTTGCTCACTCCTTGGCCGGTGTAATATTTCAAGCAGAGTTTTACCAGAAATGAGGTTGAGGTTTTCCCCATTTTGGTGACTGTAGTTTTGTGGGGTGACAGACTTGCAAATAGATCTGTGGTCTTCAGGACCAATCTTAGTGTGGTTAATGTAATTAATAGACTGCGTCACCTGCGGGTAGTCAGGTGCTTACGTTTCTTAATGCTTGAATGAATGTGATGCATTATTCATTTTCGGGCTCAGCATGTGCCCGGGGTGAATAATGTGGTTGCAGATGTGCTGTCCAGATTTCATTGGAAGTTGTTTCCCCTAAGGCAGCTACTAAAGGTGTTCTGTGTCCGTCCTATCTTTAAAAAATTCCAGAAGGTGGCCCCCCCCTCAACATGGAAAGTTTATCAGCAGTTTTGGATGGAGTGGGAGTGTTCTGCAAGGCCAAGGCTGGTCAGGAGCTAGTAGCCGGTCAGGTACTTTTGGATTGGTTAGTGCAGCTGCTCGCTAAGCGTTTCAAAGAAGGGCCAGTGCAGTGGCTGATGACTGGTGTGGCTTATCTATTTAAGATGCAGGGCCTTTCAGATCCCACAGAATCTTTTCTTGCGTGACTGGGGCAGGTCCGAATTTTCGGTAGCCGATTTGAGGGAGCCTATTACAGTGCAGCATTTTTTATGCTTGTTAGCTGTGTTGGGCTATGTGTCTTCATCCAGTTATGAGGAGCAGTTGTTTAGGGTAGTGTCTGCACTTGCTTTTTACATGGCCCTTAAGATTGAAGAGTTGGTGTCACCAGTGAAGCATGTTGTTGGTAATGGGGTCCAGTTATTCCATGTGCGATTTATTGAGGCAGTGATTATGCTCTTTATACCTAGATCTAAGACAGACCAATTTACAAGCGGTAAGTGGGTGTCTATTCAAGCACAACAGGAGGGTTTGCCCAGTGCAGGTGATTAGTGACTATAGTAGGGTTAAAAAGTGTTTCTCGCAGCAGTTCCTGATTCACAAGGATGGATCCTATCAAAGTATCAATTTAGGAAGGTTCTAGGGCATGTGGCTAGTAAGTCTGGTTTAGACATTTCAAGGATTGCCCGCATTAATTCAAGATAGGGGCTGTAACTAGTGTGGCTGCACAGAGGAGGTCCAGTGAGCAGATCATGCGCTTGGGCAGGTAGTGCTTGCTGAGGTATAATTTGTATATTTGCCTTCCTGTTTAATTTTGTTTTGCATGTGCTTGCTGTTTAGTTTGTTGTTTTTTTCTTGTTAGACGTTTTGCTTATATTTGGTTTTTGCAGGCACTTCCAGGGTCCTGTGTATGGATTGCAGGGCAATCTTACATCCAATGGTCCTCCATTAGGAATTTGACAAGGCCAGGAAATCAGAATTTAGGATTCACTTCTTCTCAGGCTTTGATTCATTGCCTTGGCAGACAAGGCATGAGTTGGAGCGACTTGCCAGGATTATTAGGAAAAAAACAATGGCACAACTTATAAGTGAAAGCAAACGTCCTCATATATATTGTTTTACTTATTAGTAATTTTTTCTTTGGGGTAGGTGCTTGTACTGATAAACATTAAGGAGGAAATCAGTAAAGAACTGAAGCACAAAGTACAAATATAGCACTCACAACGTTTGGTTTGTATATAATTATGTATCCTGCAAAAAGAACACAAAGAAAAAATAAAACTTAACTTTTATTAGATAATTTAAATGTTAAGAACAAGGGCCTGCGAAATGCATTAAAATTACCAAATGCTTACTCTATGCATAGAGATTGGACCTAAATAATCAATAATGGATTTGTACCCACTGGTCAAATGTAGGTCACAATCAAAATAAGATAAAAGGAATACAAAAGGTAGATGACCTCTGGAGTGAAAATTATCAAGGTACAGCGGTATATATTACTGTATATTATAGAAAGTACTGGATGTTATATTGGTAAATATTCACGGTATGAATAGTCCGTCGGAACAGGGCAAATATTCCTGTTATACCGTTCATGCATAGATATATGTTATGCTTAAATATCTGCCCAGTGGTTGGGGAATATACCTGTTAATACCTTTCGTGTATCCCCATAGTTCGGGAGATATGTCAGTAAAAACCGTAGGTATGTTCCCAGAGTGGAAAGATATGTTTATCTGGGTCGTATTAGTATCTTTAGATCACGGAATTGTAGGAAATATACCTATCAATACCATTTGGGTGGCTCCGAAAATAAGGGGAGATATGACTTGTGATACCGGGTGTGTGCCCCCTAATCGGGGAGATATACCTAGTAATACCGTGATGTGTCCCCTAAGTGGGGAGATATGTCTCAAATTGGATTTTTGTATCCTCAAAAGTGATGAAATATATACCTATTAATACCGTTGTCTATTTTATGGTACCATATGAATAGCTTCCAAAATGGACAAAAAAGTGTTTCCCTATTAATACCATTGATAGTCAGATACCATATAATATCGTTGGTACGTATATACTGGAAAGATGTACCTATTAGTGCTACATGTGTATCCTTGATTAGGTAAAATAAACCTAAATGTCATAAGTATATCCAAAAATTTAGGGAGATATACCTTTAAATATCGTTAGTATAGCACTACGTAAAAAGGGATATATCTTAGAATGCCGTATATGTATCCCCAAGTAGGGGAGATAAAACTTGTGATTCCGTTGGTGTATCCCCAAATTGGGGGAGATGTACCTGTAAATGCCGTTTGTGTGGCTCCGAAATTTGGGGAGATATATTTTATAAGGTCGTATGTGTATCCCCAAATTCAGAGGGTATAACTAGTGATATCTTAGGTGTATCCCCAAAGTGGGGAGATAAGTCTCAAATATCGTTTGTATATTCCCAAAGTGCGGAGAAGTATACCTATTAATACCGTTTGGATTTCTTAAGTGCCATTAGGACAGCCTCCAAAATGGAGAAAAGTATATATACCTATTAATACCGTTGAAGATACCTTGTAATACCTTAAATGCATGTATACCTTTTAATACCATTTAATTACCTATTAATACCGTGAGTACATATATACCTTTTAATACCGTTTGAACAACCCCCAGGGTGGAGAGATGTCAAACCCCAAATTGGGGAAATATAACTAGTAATACTGTGTGTCTCCAAAGTAAGGAGATCTATCAGATAGTGCAGCCTCCACAGTGGAGACAATATACCTATTAATACCGTAGAAAAATGGTTACCTTTTATTACCAAAAGTACATCCCCCAAAGTGGAGAAATGTATACCTTTTAATACCGTTTAGCCATAAGTAAGCAAATGCGAGTTAAAAAATGGGAGAGGGAGCAGGGACGCCACTGACGCGTTTCGCCAGGAGTCATTAAAGAGGTGCTTCTTAGGTGAGGCAAGCCACACATTGTTATTCTCCATTTGGGGGGTAATGATGTGGGCACTGGTCTGGTGCTGGAAATATTTAATATCATGAAGGCCTAACTTAGGTAGCTTAGTGTTAGGATCCCTGGGGTTAAGCTAGGTTGATCCTGCATGGTTGCTAGAAGAGTTTGGAGGCACATGGTTTGTCACAATGCACAGGAAATGGGTCAATAATAAGCTGCAGAGAGCCGTGGTAGTCACTGGTGGATTTGTAGTGTGGCATGATAATATTTTGGGGGACTTGAGACATCTTTATTGGGTGGACAGTGTTCATCTGTCCAATGTGGGTCTAGAATTATTTTTGGACAATATAAGGGAGTCTCTTTGTCCCCTTGACTCTTTTTATGGTGGAGTTATCCCTCCTTTATGTTGGTATAATTCTTGTGGTGGTGTCAGGGCCCAAATTTTTTATACAGAGCCTGTTGGAGTGAGGGTCAAGTTAATGGGAATGGCACAAAGCAGCAGTCAGAGTCTGTTGCGCCTCTCCTCTTCGCGTCTGCTGGCCCTAGGCTCCTGCGGGCGTCCGGTTGCATTGTTGTAGGGCAGAGCCCAGCAGGGCTATTTATAGGTCGTGTCCTGCTTCACTATGATGTCCTATTGTAATTTCTACTCTAATAAGTTTAATCATTTCATGCCATGATTATTATGTTAAACGCAAACATTTATGATCTTCTCTCCAGCTCTGAATTGTGTCGTTATCTGTTATGTTATGCCAGTTTGGCATAGGCAATTGAACACAATGGGTGGGTTTAACCCTTAAGCTTTTAATTAGTAAAACATAAAGGGCTAGATTAAAAGCACCGCATGGGGGGGGCGGAGCCAGCTATCATACAGAGAGGATGTGTTTGAATATGGCTCCTGCAACAAATGACAAAAAACTGTCAAAATTTAGCCAATTCTCACGACAAAGGAGATGTATCCGCTCTAAATGAGCCCTGCAATAACTGAGGATCTATTTAGCCACCTATAAGAGGGTTTTAAGCACCAGAGGGGACCGACAGATTGGGGCCTGGCCTAGCTCGGGGCCTCCCTGAGAGAAACGTATGCCACGTCTTTAGCGGCAAGACAATAGTAAGAGGGCCTGAGCTGACTTTGCGGAGTGGCACCTGATGGAGTGTGGGGCCTCTGGGACCATGGAGGGGCTGTTTACGTCACTGCAAGTTTGGTTTGAGGACTTTGATTACGAGATGTGCCGAAGATTTGACTGCC
>CAJPDP010022547.1:0-10200 GCA_905336975.1 Bombina variegata variegata
TTACATTGCAGTCTATGAGGAACTGTGCGTTCCCTGTAAATATACAGTATATGCTTATATACAAATATATGTATGTGTCAATATGTGTATATACACATACATATATATTTATATATATATTCATATACATTTATATTTGCTGCCCATCGCTGCGCGACCTACCCCCTTTGCAGCGCTAGTTCTCATACTGCGTCTGACATATATATGTATGTAAAATAAAAGTCTGCGTTGGAGTAAACCAATATTTACTGTTGAAATTATTATTATAATATTATATTGTGTATGTTTATTTTGATTGCCTGGTGTTTATTTCTGCCTACTTTAGGATGATCCTCATACCTGTGATTTCTACTGTAATGGGAAAAACCTTGGGTTGGGAGAAAGGTGGGCCATACCGGTGGTGAATATACAGGGGATGAGGAATAAGGGGTTAGGCTTGGGGGGGCACAACTTTGTATTGTGCAGAGCCCTCCAAATGTTGCATGCCTTCTACACACACCTCATACATACTCACTACCTTCACACTACACTACACACTAATATTACACACACCACATACTTTCTCATCACACTCATACACACACCACACTTATACTGTCAGGTTACACACGAGTAGTGTTTGGTTTGGATAACAACTGCAGATTCTGTGAGAAGGAATTGGAATACTGGATATTATATGAACTGTATTTCACTTATTCCTTGTTATTTGGTTACAGGAGAGAGGAGAATTTTTACTCCCTGTAAAGACTTGTTGTTGAATAGTAGCTTCGGTTCTTGTTAGCTCTTAATAAAAAGGAAGCCACCGGAGAATGACAGTTATGGTATTTATCACAGCTTAGATTAAATAGTTCTTTAAGTGTATAGTCCTTGAACTTTAGGTAATAAGCAGAGTAGAAGCAGTGAATGCGGGTATCACAGGTTTCTCATGCTCTGTAGCTGTGTCGAGCTTTCAGTGAAAACATGTAGGAGATGACTCTGAAGGTGTGTCAGTATACACGAGTCTCTATTGGTGAATGAGGCGTGATCAATCAGTGGGCGTATTGCCCTGAAGGTTACACAACACTGATCACATAGAAAAAGGGGCGCGAGAGTCTTAGGAAACTCTGGGGGCGTGTCCGCCCAATTTGATTGACATGGTCTTGACGATGCAGGAGGGGTGTGTTAGCCCAGTGTAGACAACGCTGTGTATAGGATACGTCAGCAGTGACTGACAGATGCTGGGCGGGGTCACCCGGTTTCGGTTTGTAGTCTGTTATCATAGTGGTACTTGAGAGCGGAGAGAGCACTTAGGAGTGTAACAGGTAATCACTGGAACCAACAGTTGCTGCTTGCTTGTGATGGCTGAGGCAGGAGAGTTAGTGATAAGTTGGATTGTAGCTCCCAGCCAGAGGGTGAAACCTCAGAGACAGCTGCAGCAAACGGATAGGTTTTGGTAATCCTTGAGTCAGGGAGTATAAGGAACAATTCTTGACTGTAGTAAGCAGGAACTGCTTTGGATAACGTAGATTGTATAAGAGCCAAATTAACAGAACAGCTTCAGGCATGCAGCAAGGCTACACACCATACACACACACAAACTAATTGGCAAGTGGTAAAGGGGTTGCTTGGAACTTATAGGGAATTCCTTAAAGGTATACACATGTGAAAAGAGAATCCTTACATGTCCCCCCCCCCCCTCAAAGGGACTGCACTGCAGTCGCTGTACCGGGTCTATCTTGGTTTCTACTATGGAAACGAGCTACAAGACGTGGAGCCTGGAGATTATCAACAGGTTCCCAGGAATCTTCGTCAGAAGTAAAACCTTTCCACCTGACCAAGTACTGCAACTTTCCTCTATAGCGTCTGGAATCAAGAATAGAACTTATCTCATAGAGATCATCCTTCTGTATTACGGAATGAATGGGTGGCATGGTTGCTTGAGCACGAACGGCAGAGTAGGGTTTCAATAAGGAGACATGAAAGGTTGGGTGTATATGAATATCATCAGGAAGGACCAAAGTCACAGCGTTCTCATTAATCACCTTTTTGATGTCAACGGCCCTATGAAGAGTTAAGAAAATTTCCTAGAAGGAGTTTTCAGTTTTAAGTATTTGGTGGAGAGCCATACTTTATCCCCTATGTTATATTGTGGAGGTTTTCTCCTCTTTGAATCATAGTAGCTTTTTTTGATTCTCTTGTGCCGATTTGATGTTATCTTTAAGGAACGAGAGTGTCTCTGCAAGAGTGTTAGTCGTATCATCTATCTGAGGAGAGAGATCGTTTAAATGAGGATATAAGTGGGTGGTATCCATAGTTGGGTGGTACCCATAGTAAGGTTGGGTGGTACCCATAGTTGGAGTAAAAGGGTGTTGATTTGGTGGATGAATTAGTTGAATTATTGTAGGCGTATTCAGCCAACGGAATGCTGTGGTACCACTGATCTTGTTTGTGGGAGCAGTAACAACGTATATACTGCTCTAACCACTGATTAACTCCTTCTGTCTGCCCGTTTGTTTGTGGATGGTAGGCAGTACTGTAGCGTTGGTCTATATGAAGTACCTTGCATAGTTGTTTCCAGAAACGTGAGGTGAACTGGGTTCCTCTGTCAGTCACTATTACTGAAGGTAGGCCATGTATCCGTACCACATGTTGTAGAAACAAATCAGCAGTTTCCGAAGAGGTAGGTAACTTTTTGTAGGGAATGAAATGGGCCATCTTTGTAAGTAGGTCCACAACCACCAGTATGGTGTTGTTGTTGTTTGATTTAGGAAGATCAACAATGAAGTCCATTCCAATAACGGTCCAAGGTCTATCAGGATTCAGGAACAGGTAGGGATTTCAAGAACCCGTATGGCCGTGCTTTTTCGGGCTTGGAGACAGCGCAAGCTTGACAAGACATCACATAGTCTTTTACGGACTGATTTCTTTTGGGTCACCAATAATTCCTCCTTAGTAAGTCTGTAGTTTTGTTGATTCCGGGATGTCCGGCTAGAGGAGCATCATGATGGTTATATAGGAAGGTATTCCGTAAAGAGGGAGGTATATACAATTTATCATTGAAGTAGTAGAGTCCATCGTTTTCCTTATGGAGGTTGTTTATTGGGATAGAGGGGTCATCCTTTATACGTTGCCATAGAACCTCATGCCAGGAAGCTGTAAGACCAAGGAATTGGTCTTCTGAGAGTATAGAACGTGGAGGAATAGTTGATAAAGGTCTGGACTCCTTCCTAGAGAGGGCATCAGCCTTTCCGTTCCTAGAGCCGGGTCTGTACGTAATATGAAAATTAAACCTGGTGAAGTAGAGACTCCAACGGAGCTGGTGGGCTGATAGGGTCTTACTTGTTTGGAGGTATTCCAAATTCCGGTGGTTGGTGAACACGAGTATGGGGACTTTAGTGCCTTCTAGCAAGTGTCGCCAGTGTTCAGAGGAGGATTTGATCACTAACAGCTCTTTCTCTCCTATGGGATAGTTTAGTTCTGGAGCAGTCATCAACCTGGAGTAGAAGGCTACGGGATGCATAGGCTCAGTTGGAGCTTGTCATTGTGAAAGGATGGCACCAAGAGCATAGTCAGACGCATCAACCTCAAGGATGTACTGATGTTCTGGATTGGGGAACTGGAGGATAGGTGCGACAGTAAAGTATTTTTTCAGAGTGTCGAATGCCTCTTGAGCAGCAGGACACCAATGGAAAGGAACATGTATACAAGTGAGAGCACTGAGGGGTTTTGCGATCTTGGAGAATCCTTTTATAAACTTGCGGTAGAAGTTGGCGAATCCGAGAAACCGCTTCACCTCCTTCCGATTTCTGGGAATGGGCCAACTTTTTATGGCATCCACTTTATTATCCTCCATCTTGATCCCGGAGGATGATATGAGATATCCTAGAAAGGAGACTTTCGCATGGAATAGACATTTTTTGGGTTTAGCGAAAAGTTGGTGAGTCCTGAGACGTCCAAGGACCCAGCGGACATGTTTCCTATGGTCTTCCATATTGTCTGAATATATAAGAATGTCATCTAAGTATACCACCATACACACGTCCAATAGATCCCTAAAGATGTCGTTGATGAAATATTGGAACGTGGCAGGGGCATTACAAAGCCCCGAATGGCATCACAGTATATTCATAAAGTCCATACCGAGTTCTGAAGGCCGTGAGCCATTCGTTGCCCTCTCTGATTCTTTTCAGATTGTAGGCCCCTTGAAGGTCAAGTTTGGTGTATACCTTTGCATGACTGAGACGTTCGACCAACTCAGAGGCAAGGGGTACCGGTTCTTAACTGTTCTTTTATTGAGTTCCCAGTAATCTATTATCGGCCTCAGGGAATTGTCTTTATTACGCACAAAAAAGATGCCTGCACCAGATGTCGATGGCCTAATGAAGCCCTTCTTCAGATTCTCATCAATAAACGTTTTTAGGTGTTCAAGTTCTGGCTGGAATAAGGGATAGATATGCCCATAGGGTATTGTTGAGCCAGGTAGTAGTTCTATGGGACAATCGTAAACACAATGCGGTGGAAGTGTCTCTGCTTCTTTTTTACTAAAAACATCCATGAAGTCTAGGTAATCGGTTGGTAGTTGGGTGTGGGATACCTGGAGTATGTTCTGGTGTGGGTAGCAAGTATTTTTGCAATAGGAGGAGGTAAGATCCACATGTAACTGATCCCAAAGAATGGAGGGCTGATGTAACTGAAGCCAGGTTAACCCTAACACTACAGGGAAGAGAGGTGACGGTCTCACATCAAAGGATATATATTCTGCATGACCAGTACCTATTGTGATTTTAATAGGTACGGTCTGGTGAGTAATAGGGCCATCATTGACATAGGAACCGTCAATATCTGTGATGGACACAGGCATTGCTTTTAACAACAAAGGAATTTTATTTTTCTTAACCATCACAGCATCTATAAAGTTAGCATATGCCCCGGAATCAATGATGGCTTCAGACTTGAGCGTTCGTCGATCCCACTGTAGAGAGAGGGGTAGAGTACAATAAGCTGTGTTACTGATCTTAGTAGCATAACAGTTAGTAATGTTAGTTAATTCACTCTTCTTTTGACACTGGAGAAGGGGGCAATCTTGCACAGCATGGGTGGGAGATGCACAATACATGCAGAGCTTCTTCAGCTTTCGGCGTATTCTCTCTTCGGGCTGTAAAGGACCTCTCATTACACCCAGCTCCATGGGTACTGGGGTTTCTTTATTTGAAGAGGATGACGCTCCTGAGGTGTAGTATTTGTAAGAGGAGTCAGAGAGAGAGACGTACTGAGAGACAACACTCTGAGTCTGCGATCTATTTGGATAGATACATTTATTAACCCTTCTAGGGTCCTGGGGAGTTCCACACATGCGAGTTCGTCCTTGAGAGGGTCAGACAACCCTAACCTATACTGATTTCATAGAGCTGTCACTCCACTCAGAGTTCTTGCTGTAAAGTTTAAACTCAGTGAGGTAATCCTCGACGGGCGTCTGCCTTGTTTTAGGGACCTCATTTTTGCTTCTGCTGACAGTTACTTGTGGGTGTCTTCATATAATCTGCTCATCTCAGTGAAGAAATCAGTTAAGAATCCTAGGATTGGATCATTGTTTTCAAAGAATAGGTCCGCCCATACCCTTGGTTCGCCTCTCAAGAAGGAGATTACTGTCATGACCTTAATTCCCTCTGTGCAGTATGTTTTAGGTCTCATTTGGAATAAGAGATTGCATGCATTTTTGAAGTGTCTGAAGAAAGTCCTATCTCCTTAAAATTTCTCGGGTAGGCATACTTGTGGTTCTGGGGTATTGTCTCTCATCATGTTTCTGAGACTATCATTTTGTATTTGCAGCTCCCGTAGACCTTGGGTTAACTGATCAACACGTTGTGTCAAATTGTAGACAATGTTGGGGAGATCTGCTGGATCCATTTATATGGCCAATTAATATGTCAGGTTACACATGAGTAGTGTTTGGTTTGGATCACAACTGCAGATTCTGTGAGAAGGAATTGGAATACTGGATATTATATGAACTGTATTTCACTTATTCCTAGTTATTTGGTTACAGGAGAGAGGAGAATTTGTACTCCCTGTAAAGACTTGTTGTTGAATAGTAGCTTCGGTTCTTGTTAGCTCTTAATAAAAAGGATGCCACCTGAGAATGACAGTTAAGGTATTTATCACAGCTTAGATTAAATAGTTCTTTAAGTGTATAGTCCTTGAACTTTAGGTAATAAGCAGAGTAGAAGCAGTGAATAGGGGTATAACAGGTTTCTCATGCTCTGTAGCTGTGGCGAGCTTTCAGTGAAAACATGTAGAAGATTACTCTGTGTCAGTATACACGAGTTTCTATTGGTGAATGAGGCGTGATCAATCAGTGGGCGTATTGCCCTGAAGGTTACACAACACTGATCACGTAGAAAAAGGGGCGTGAGAGTCTTAGGAAACTCCGGGGGCGTGTTCGCCCAATTTGATTGACGTGGTCTTGAGGATGCAGGAGGGGCGTGTTAGCCCAGTGTAGACAACGCTGTGTATACGATACGTCAGCAGTGACTGACAGATGCTGGGCGGGGTCACCCGGTTTTGGTTTGTAGTCTGTTATCGTAGTGGTACTTGAGAGCGGAGAGAGCACTTAGGAGTGTAACAGGTAATCACTGGAACCAACGGTTGCTGCTTGCTTGTGATGGCTGAGGCAGGAGAGTTAGTGATAAGTTGGAACGTAGCTCCCAGCCAGAGGGTGAGACCTCAGAGACAGCTGCAGCAAACGGATAGGTTTTGGTAATCCTTGAGTCAGGGAGTATAAGGAACAATTCTTGACTGTAGTAAGCAGGAACTGCTTTGGATAACGTAGATTGTATAAGAGCCGAATTAACAGAACAGCTTCAGGCATGCAGCAAGGCTACACACCATACACACACACAAACTAATTGGCAAGTGGTGAAGGGGTTGCTGGGAACTTATATGGAATTCCTTAAATGTATACACATGTGAAAAGAGAATCCTGACATATACACACACATACTCACACAATGTACTCATACACACATACATGCTGGGTGGTATTTTATTCCCAAAAAAGGTGTTAACTGTAATAAACACACACCTCTGACACTGCAATCAAGGGGGGCAGCAGGGGCTAAACTATAGCATTTATCCGAGGTCTCGTTTGAGACTGGGCCTGTACCTCTAGAGCGCCATCTAGCCCTGTATTCAGTAGTGGTGTCACTACATGAGGTGCCTGCATCATGTTTGGCCTGTCTGTGGGCCTCCTGCAACAAAGGACTCACAATGAAACTGCTTGGATTTACCTGTACAATATGGTAGTTTCAAGAATTTAAGGTAACTTTGTGGATCTCAACTGCAGAGTTGGCTTCTAACCTATACTAATTGTAATGGTTGGTTTGTATCACTATGACTCTCTATAATACTATGTGGAAGTATATAACAAGAGACTTTAGTGAATTGGTAGGTTTGATGTTAAGTATCTCAGTGGAAGAGAAAGATAAGTTACAGTAATTATTCTATGTAAACATTACTGTATAAGGAAACTTTGTAGAAACAATTGTATCAGATAGTCAGATTTTCACAATAGGTACAATACTTATACTCTGCTGTGTGAACGGTATTGAAAGGAATTAAATTTTTATATACTTCCATTTATTTATTTTTTTTAGAGAAGGTTCCGGTTCTGGCTTTCAGAGGTGGAGTACCAGTTAGTCAGTTGACAGTTGAAGACCGCACTGCAGGGGGAGGAGCCAACTTCCGTTTGTTATGGTAAATCCTTTTTCTCTGTTCAAATGCTGATGTCAATACTAAAAACAGATCCGTCTATGCAGCATGCTGGAGCGAGTGTAAGTATAGTAAGATTATGCCAAAATCAGGAAGATAAATTCCATAACGGATTGAGAGGTAGTGAGTCTTTTCCATTAGGATGCCTAGTTTAATCTGTAGGATTAGCCCAGCTGATCTGTGTGTAGACCGGAGAGAAGGTTCAAGTTCCGTTGGCTGAATTGTGGCTGAATGAGTTAGGTTTGAAAAACGCTGATGTAAAGACTAAACTGCAGTGGTTGAAAAAGGTTACATTGGGAACCTTGTAGAGACAAACCATGAAGATATTTTACAGGAGACTGTAGGAAAGTTTTTTTAGCTTGAGATATTCAGTGGGCAAAGAAATGGCAAATTACTTTTCTCAATAAGAGATGACAGTGGAAATCCAAATATGTTTGGGAGCTCAGACATCACTGTAGTGGCTTGCAGAAACTACTACAAAATACTAAGCACCAGATTGAGGGTGCATTTGAGATTTAAAGGAATGGTAGGATGTCCTAAGCTTAAAGGGACAGTAATTCTGTGTGAGCTGAGACAGGATCCTGACAGGTAACAAGGTTTCCAAGGTTGCTGTAACATTGTTGCTGTACAGAAAAATCTGCCACCATATATTTACATAAAGGTTGCACAAGTTCATATTCTCTTGTACAGACTAACCAGGAGGGGAGGAGGAGCCACAGTCTTAGACAAGTCGCTCCTGTATCTCCTATGCAGCTGCAGCTCAGCTTCTGCTTATTGCAAACAAACAGAAAGGACACTACTGAAATGGGGGAAGGGCACCACAGCCTTTGCCCTGGGGCCCAGTGAGGTCAAGTTACACCCCTGAGGGGGCATCAAAAAGTAGATTAAACCCACTCTTGTGTAGCACTGCTGGTCCTGTACTGGATGTATCGCTTGATTGCAATCATTATACGAGGATACATGGGCATAGAAACTCAGTGGGTTAATATATTTTGTGTGAGATACTGTACATTAATGTAAATTACTTTCTATATAATCCTATGAGAAAGCAAAGAAAACTAGTCTGTATTGTGCACCACAAATAATCAACAGCCTTTTCTTCTTGAATTTGCAACAGAACATAGTGATATTATTAATAAACTCTCAATTTACATTTGCCAATAGTCTTTGCACAGCTTGAGTTTGCTTATGAAATGTGTAGTCCTGAAAAGAAATTGAGGACTTATTTTTGGCTTTGCATGGTTTGACTTTTAAACATCCTAATGAAGTGTATGATTCTTTAGTTTTTAACACTGATATTGTTTGAATCTAAAGGGTTAAATATTTAGACTCTATAAAGTCTCGTATGTACGGTATGAGTGATGACTTGCCAGCAAGTCACTTTTCATTGGCAGATATGTCGTTTGGAACCAGATTCTTTATGTTTTCTGAAAAGTCCCTGAGCCGAGCAGCTGGCTGGCCACAACAGAGAACTGCATTTTGATGAAAGCTGGTGTAAGCTTGAGTGACAGGTAAGCTTTTATATTAAAGAATGTAAGCCTCCCTTTACAAAAGTTGAACTTTTCCTGAAATATCCATTAAAAATTCACATTAATGCAGTTGTACAAATTCCATATACTGGGTAAAATCTGGCTATATACTGTATGTGGAGCAATCATGTAATGAAATTACTCCTCTTTTCAAGTCATTGAAAGGCCATTAAAATTAACCTTTTATGATCCTAATTTATCCTAAGTGTTAAAAAATCTGAATGCCTTTTGTATATTGGCATAATGAATAACGGGAATTTGCTTAAAGGACTACTCAATGCATTAGAATTGCATAATTAACAAGTGCATAGTAAAAATAGTAAAAAGACAATGATTTAATACCTAGAGGCTAACAAGCTCTGCATGCTGCCTCTGAGGCGGTGGACAGCAATCAGCCCGATCGGCTGATTGGCCACTAGTGGCCGCAAATCTGCAGGGGGCTTCATTGCACATACTCAGCGCAAGGCTTGCTGCACCTGCCTATGTGTGGCGAGGTGAAAATGGAGTAAAATGTCTCCATTTTTGCCGCACAAGTCCTTGTGCTGAATATGTGATACCGATTTGCGACACTGTTCTGTGTTAGCTTTTGGAAATAAAAATAGCGGCCGACGGGTGAAATATAGGTGCCTTATTTATATTCAGCGCCATATATGTAATACCAAAATTGCTTAAAAACCCGGCGGCACTGGCTTTTGGGGGCGACGCCGCATATGTAATGGAGCCCCTTTACATGCTTTCTTTATTTTCATTTTCTCATGTTTTTGTACAGATCATACATATATATATATATATATATAAAAAATCCAAATATACTGTAAGTGCACTCACTGTTACAAGTCAGCAACCGCCGGGGTGCTGCGTAAAATGTATACATCCATCATATAACGTCATGGAATGGCGCTTTAGACACGCTGAGAGTTGTTTG
>CAJPDP010022800.1:0-10231 GCA_905336975.1 Bombina variegata variegata
GGGGTTAATTTTTTTTTAAAGTGGAGGTGATATAGAGTGGCAGATTAGGGATTAATACATTTATTATAGTGTTTGCGATGCGGGAGGGCCTCGGTTTAGGGGTTAATAGGTAGTTTATGGGTGTAAGTGTACTTTTTAACACATTAGTTATGAGTTTTATGTTACAGCTTTGTAGTGTAACACTCATAACTACTGACGTTAGATGGCGTTACGGATCTTGTTGTTTTAGAGTGTAATGCTTGCTTTTTAGCCTCCCAGAAAATACCAGCGCTATGGAATCCCATTAAAAAACTTCATTTTTATGAGTGCGGTTCTGACATTGCGTTACAGGCTAAAAGGCTTGCGGTACACCTATACCGACAAGACTTGTAATGGCTGCGGTGCTGTTTTAACACTGACAATACCATATTTTTAGCGTTAAGATCCGTAACACACAACTTGTAATCTAGGTGCATATTAGTTACTCTGACCTCACCCCAACAATCTCTTCCAATGAAAATGTCTATAATAAATTAATATGGGTGCTACTCAAAAAACAAAATGAATGACTCCAAGTCATATCTTCTTCCAGTCATCCTTAATCACACAGATCTGAAAGCCTTTAAAGAATGATTTCTTAAGTAAAGTCCCAATCAATTAAACATCTGATTTATCAAGCAGCGGATGCATTCTTCCCCCGAAGTTTCCGGCACACCAGAAACTTAAGTTAAGAAGCAGCAGTCGTAAGACCGCTGCTCCTTAACTCATCCTCCACTTCTGAGGTGGGGGACAGCAATCATGTCTGATCGGGATGATTGACACCCCTTGCTAGCTGCAGATTGGCTGCGAATGGCAGGGGGCGGCATTGCAATGATAAATGCCAACAGCGTATGCTGCCGGCATTTATCGATATTGAATCATGTCTGCCCGCGAGTTGATAAATGGGCCCCTAGGTGTCTACTTGTCTGCATCATATACTCTTCAGCTTTCATTTATGGCCTGATGATATAAACCTTTCTGCTCAGACCACATGATATAAAATGATCCTCCAGCACTGCGAGATCCCTAGTGAGATACCAAAAAGGAATTTTTTGCTATACTTCTCCAAGAGGCATTTCCTGCACTTCTGTATGTGAAGGAGATACAAGCCCAGTGGAATAAGCAATGAATGACATGAGAGTTTTGCTGCATTTACACATTTTATTAATTTATACTTCAGATTAAGTTTTATAACTTTTAAACTTTTCACTTTCTATTTTGTATTTAAATACATATAGATTCTGTTCACAGCAGTGTAATTACAATTGTGATTTTACAAATTTGAATGATCCTTTCACAGTTTCTGTGTAAAATTCACAAATTAGACTAAAACCTTGTATATTTATGTGTATCTTTTACAAATTATATTGCACTTTTATATTTGTTCTATTTAAAATATAGAACATCCTTACATTTTATGGCCCAATAATCAAAGATTCCCTAGTATGGAGAGTATGAACTTACTAAATTCTATAAGAGAGATGAGAGATGCCTTTCGAAAGTAATGAGGATCTCTGGTATACAGAATTTTACAGGGGAGAGAGAAGTTAGCAAGAAAGCACCTGGGAATGATATCAAGTCTGGGACTGATATTACCTTTTGCAGTAAATACACATTAACTTGTTGTTGCCACCAATTTAATATATATTACTTTTCTGTTAGTTAAATAAGTGTATTTAGATTTTTGAGCAAATGTCACCTGCATACAGCTGGCAAAATAATTCAGTGAAATAAGCTTTTGTAAAATGCTTGCAGCATTTCATCAGAATTGTGATAGAGCATCAGACATATCATAAGGACTCTCCTGTTCAGCCCAGGGAACTCCCCTGTCCCTCCCACATTCTGAAACTGACAGTTTTTCATTTTTATTTTACAATAGAGCAAATACAAATTGCAATGTAATTTTTACATTAACACAGAAACTCTCAAAACATAATAAGAATTTGTAAAATCACCTAATCTGAAGTGTAAAGTAAGATAAAATACAAAGCACAAAGTGTAAGTGTAAGTAAACTTGCATGACATGCTGTATGCTTTATGGGAGGCGTGCCTTATCTCTCTGGGACTTACATGTTCCCCCTTTTTCCTTAAGCATTGAGGCCTCGAAAGTGCTACAAGGCGGCAAGATATTTGAAGGGATCCGCCGTTATGTCGAGCGAGCTTTTCGGAATATTCCAAGCTCCCAAAATAGGCACAAGACCGAGAGGCGTTTACTATACACACCATTGGTCAGCGAGGCTGGCTTAGGCAAGACACAGCCTCACCGACCATATTAGTGATGTATAGTATTTGATCCCTTGGGATAACTGCCGTCTGCCTAACCACTAATCCTGATGGCAAACTAACACTGAACTGATAAACATCTAAACCGCCACATACCCACCGCCAGTCTTTAACTATTAACCTGTAAACTACCGCATACCCACCGCAGGTACTAACCATTAACCCCTATGCCACCACATACCCCTCACAAGTCCTAACTATTAACCTATAAACCACCATATACCCACCACAAGTCCTAACTATTAACTCCTATGCTGCAACATACCCACCGCAAGTCCTAACTATTAACCTATAAACCACCACATACCCACCACAAGTCCTTACTATTAACCACTATCTCACCACATACCCATCGCAAGCCCTATTAACCTTCTTTGCCGCCATAAACCCACCGCAAATCCTAACTATTAACCCCCTATGTCACCATAAACTCCAAACACAAACTAACCTAACACCTAACCCTCTCTAAACTAAACCCCTAATTTAAAATATTCAAAAATCTAAGTAAAAAACCTAAACCGAAAAACCCCAAACAAAATCTAAACCTACACTACCTAACACCTAACCCCCCTTTAAACTAAAACATCTAAGTTAAAAATAATTTTAAAAAATCAAACTAAAAAAAAAATTAAATTAAAAAAACATAAACTGAAAAAAATAACACCTGACTCCCCCTATACCTAACACTAAACTACATGCACCATAAAATAAAAAAAAAACTAAACACTAACTCTAAAATAAATTACAATAGCACTTAAAAGGGCCTTTTGTAGGATATTGCCCTAAAGTGATCTTAGCTCTTTTGCAACAAAACCCCCACCTATATTAAAGTAACTCCCCACCCCCCAAAATAAAAACAATCTAACTGTAAAAACCTAGCCTACGAAATAAAAGTCAAAATAAAAAACCCACCCCAAAAAAAACCTGTCTAACCCAAAAGTTTTACTCATATCTGATGGAGTCTCTGACTCTTTTCTATCCAACATTGGGGTCATCTCCATCCAAGGTCCAGGCCTGGAGAAGGACTTCTGCTGCCTCTTCTGCCGACTCTGCTCCGCACCTTCTTTTCAAAGGTTCTCCTCGGAGATCCCTGCCGCACACTTAAATCCTGGAAGCACGGAACCCGAATATATAGGGATACCACTTAATTCTTATTGGCTGATTTCAAATTAGTCAATCCCTCCGGTGGTCGGCAACCGGCGTTTTAGCGCATCTCTGTGAAACATTATTTAAACATTAATGATAACTTTAGCGACATAGCTTCATAGTTATAATAAGGAGGTTTAATATTTATAGTATAATTTATTATATAGATAGCTATTTTTTGACAGTAGGCAGTTAGATGGGCGCTAAACATTACATCAGTGTAGGCAGTATTAGGGACTTAGCTGGGCATTTGGGGGGGTGTAGGTCAGGCATGACATAGGTGTAGGCGGTCAGGGGGAGTTAGTTGGCGGTGCAGGGGGAGTGTAGGTTAGCCGTGACATAGGTGTAGGCGGTAAGTGGGAAGAAGCAAAGTGGAGCAGGGGGAGTGTAGGTTAGGCATGACATAGTTATAGGCGATTAGGGGGAATTAGCAAGGCATGCTAGTGGGAGTAGCCTGCACTTTGCTTTGAACACATCAACACAAGATCAATATATGTTCAAAGCAGTAAAATGCAGATGATCAGTGATGTTGGTGATGTGGGCGGTGATGTCACACTCCCTTTGACTTCTGTGGGAGAGACATCGACACTCAGTGGCTTTGCTCGGACACCCCCTTTTTTAAAAACTATTCCGATGGACCACTGGCATCGCAGCCCAACGAGGCAATTAAAGCAGTTTCCAGACAGTCACACAATGTTTTGAAATTCAGGGTCTGAGTGAGTTCAACCCCTGTGAAGTCTGCACTACAATTTCTCTCCAAGAAGAAGAATCTTTTATCATCAGGCCCTTAATTACAAAAACGTACTAAAAAAATATACAGACATAATTACAGACAGGGTTACATAAACATTTATCATGGATAGGGTGAATACAGGCTATTAAAATGATTATATTATATAGAAATATACCTTTTTTAAACCATGCCTAGCCCAGTACCACCAAACTACAATCAGTTATACATGATTTTGTCTGTAAAGGGAAACACCCTAGACTGCACAAAATATATTATACAGACCTAGAGAAAAAGGGGGGCCTTTATAACATATTACAATTATACAATGCATAGTGAAATGGTGCAAATGACCAGACCCTAAATAAGTAATTGCCTTGGAACATGATTTAAGAAACTGTACACTTGGGGGCACTTGCTGGATACCTAAAATGTTATATCTCCTTCACCCCATCCCCACTCATACCACTGAGGGATAACACTCCAACGCTGTCTACTCCAACTTCGATTGAACCACTATCTATTCACAGATCTATTCATTTTGATGTTTTACTCTCAAGTGAGGAAACTCAACTTACAGGTTGAAATAGAAGAGTTGAGGTATGAATTCTTTAATAACTGGTTCAGAAACTCTCAATTAGCACATTTCATTCACTCCCATGCAGGTAAAAGCAATGTAATGACACAATTAACTGCTTATAATTACTGTGTCATACCTTATCTATGTGCCCTTAATATATAAACATCTCACAGATTGTCTTATTGATTTACCTCCTTCAAATATCACTAACTGGGAAAAGGACCACTTACCTCTGGGAGGAACAAACTGGGTTCTCATTCTAAAAACAGTGGCAAAGTCCTCCATTTCAATTAATATAATTGAAACTTACACCTAGTGATTGCTAGAGAGGTTTTACAGTAACAGGTTCTCTGGCCCATAAATGGTGGACATGCTCACATGTTACACCCTTTTGGGAAACTGTCCAAAATTAGCTGTATAAAGTCCTATCCTGCAAACTCCCTCTAGACTCTTTATTATTATTCCATAAAAAAATATGGATACAGTTGAATCACATCCTTTTTAGTGCAATCCAACTTATCCCTAGAAAATGGAAATATGCCTCTGTCCCCTACCTTTCGGAATGGCTAGCATAAGTGAATAATACTATCCTCCTAGAGATTTACTCTATATGGTCAGATCTCAAAACCACACATATTACTTTTAAAATTAATTTGGGAGGAATAAACCAACACTTATAGACTTGCACCTCTGAGATAGACACCCTGGATGGGTATACAGTACTGTGAAATTAAGAACTATTGGACATTATATCCCTAAATGTAACTATCTTTTTATTTACCTATTTTATCTATTGTATGCATAAGCTCTTTATTATTCCAAATAACAATATTGTGTATTGCTTTAATTTTTTCTTCTTGGTATTGTATCTTGAATTTTATCTCTCTGTTTATAAAATGAACTTTTCAATAAAAAAAATATATATTAAAGAACAAACAAAAAACACATTTAGATTTAATGAAAGACATTTTGTGAAAATACATATCCATGTGGGTTGGTCAAGAAATACATGTATTTTCACATTTCGACATTCAATAAATATAGACATTCAGCGCATCACCACAACTCATAATTCCCCCAAATGAACACGTATTGCATGCCAATTAGGTGAGAAACACATGAAGATTTGTAATTTGTCAATTAATAATACCTTTTGGACTATACTACAAGTAAATAATGTGTGGCCAGCTTGAGCGGATTTGTAGAGACAAATGTCAGAAAATCCCTAATTCCAAGTTTGCAACGCTCATCGCATCATACCCAAAATGATCACTGCCAAAGGTGCCTCAACTAAGTACTGAGTTAAGGGTCTGAATATCTATGTCAATGTGATACTAAAAAATACTTAGCACACCAAAATGCTTCAAAAAGTAATAGTATATTTAATGTTAACATGAATGTCAATAGATCATAACAACAGTAGTATAACTACCATCAGAAAATGTATACACAACACCAATATTGTGAGAGGTCCCTAACCTATCCTCATTCAAACTTGCATACAGCATACACCCGCATCCATAACAATTCTCCTTAGGCCTCCCTAAGGAGAAGAAAAGGTGTCTTTACCAAAAAAAAAAAAAACACAGAACAATGATGTGAATAAATAGCGTAGGGGCTTAGAAGCAATACTTTGTAATCCACATATATTGCAACAGTATATCAAGCTTGATTGTAGCTCATTAAGAGCTCCAAAAAAATGATAACTTTGTAATCCACATATATTGTAACAATATGTCAAGCTTGATTGTAGCTCATTACAAAAAGTTCACTGCCCAGCTGTACAGAAACCATATGAAACCACCATATATCTAGGAAACTCCTCTCCTTCTAGGTGTCACACCCCTTATAGGCAAGATGGATACCAGAGAGCTATTCCATATACCAAAATTCCCAGTCTGTAAAACTAGTGACCTCGTCACCGGACTATATGTTAGCCTCTATACACAGTTAGCGTGTGGTGCAAATATTGCTTAAACATATTTCCTAAGCAAATCACAGTTCATATTGTAACACAAGATAACGAGTCATCTGCAAGAATGAACATGCATATTGTGCAGGCTTGTAATATCACAGTTCCTGTAGTAAACAGAGATTATACTTGCTGATACTCTGTCCGGCTTCCTGTAGGATAACTTCAGTGAGCGTGAGATTCTGCACCAAACTTCTGCATGTAACGCCTGTTAGAGGCTGTTAGAAATATGGTACAAAATAGCAGGGAGACCCATGTATATGATGAGTTTGAAAAAGACCGCCTTGGTAAAACACTCTGACTCGTGTTTCGGGACTCCGCCCTTTCTCAAGGAGTATGTCACGTCATAGTGTTCACTGCCTCTTGTAGTTCATGTCTCGCTTGTGATTGGATCACAAGTAACACACCTTTCATTATTATCTGTCATACCCGCAAATACTCTAACTTAGTGAACACTAATATACACCACTCTATATACAAGAACGAAGTTCATGGTAATAAAAATGAGCAAAGCAGAAGTGTATCTCAGATATATCATTGCAAAATCACATATTTCATTCTCAAACTTATCTCAATATGATACACAATATCTGCTAATAGATATCTATACCTATATTCAGCTAGTGATATTCCCAAGACAGAGAATCTATCCATATAGTGTTCATCTACACTCGACGCCATAATAGCGTCCATATATTTATAGTTAAAGCAGAACTAATTTAGAATAGTTGGAACTAGAAAAGCTATCCCTTAATAAAGAAACCCCAAGGTATATCTCTATTTAGACCCCTAGGGGTAAGTGTATCTAACTTCCTGATCCATTGGGCTTCTTTATGAAAAAGAGTCTTTTGTCTATCCCCCCCTCTTGTAGGAGGGGGGGGCATCATCCACAATTTGAAACCTAAGTTGACTATTATTATGCGAATGAGTCAGAAAATGAAAAGCAACTTAGGCATCGTAATCTTCATTATTGATGGCTGCTTTATGTTGTCTAATCTGATCCCTAACACTCTGTGTGTTCTCGCCCACATATGCCAACCCAGACGGGCATTTGATAACATAAATTACGTAACTTGAGTTGCAAGCATATGTATTTTTAATATTAATCTTACATCCATTGTGTGGATGTGTTACATAATCACCTTTAATGAGGGAAGTGCACAACTATAACATGGGAATGAACCTTTTTTCTGTAGGGGTAAGGTCGGATTTGTAGAACCTAAATCAGCCTTAACAAATTCATCCCTCAGGTTCCTATTCCTTTTATAAGAAAAAAGTGGAAGTTTTTTAAATACTTCCAATGTGTGGGGATCCTCTTGTGACAAGTACCAGTGCTTAGATGTCATAGATCTCAGTTTTCTACTATGTAAGCCATATTGTGTGACCAATGGTACCGAGAACTGAAAATCAGTTTTCTGTCTAAGAGCTAGCAATGTTTCTCTGTCTATCTGTTGTACTCTAACTAGATTATCCTGCATGACTTTCTCAGGATAACCACTAGCTTTGAACTTATCTGCCATCTGTTCTAATCTCAACTGAACCTATAAAGGATTTGTCATGATCCGCTTTGTTCTCAGTTATTGACTGTAGGGTAAAATTTAATCATGGCTAGTGGATGAAAGCTATCATACAGTAATAGGTTATTTCTGTCTGTGGCTTTACAGAAAATGTCACATTCCAAAGTGTTACCTTTTTTAATAACCATAGTGTCAAGAAAGCTCACTCTCTCTCTCTCTCAACACTATATTCCATAGTAAATTTAAGAAAGTCAGTTAAATTATTCAAACCATCCACAAAAGCATTTAATGATGATAGGTCCCCTGTCCATATAAAGAATATGTCATCTATATACCTATACCAACATAGTACATGCTCTTTAAACTCGTCCAACATATAGATATTCTGTTCTTCAAAACAACCCACAAACAAATTAGCATATGTGGGCATGACATTTGAGTGCATAGCTAAAGAAAGAGATTTAATTACCACTCAACAAGCGAAATGTTTGATTAAACTGTATCCCATAATACCAGTTTTTTACATACTGCCTAAGATTCATAAGAATCTGCAGGATCCACCTGCGTGCCCCATTGTGGCAGGGACAGATTCAGTTTTTCAGCCTATCACTATTTTTGTTGATCATTTAATCAGACCCCTATGGGGGAGTGTCACTTCATATCTTCAAGACACTACTGATTTTTTGAAAAAGGTGGCATCCTTACGATTATCACCAGACAGCATACTGGTTACTATGAACATTTCCAGTCACTATTCCTGTATCCCACATAATCTGGGCATAGGAGGTGTCCTCTATTATACTAAGAAATAGGGAGTATATACTCCATCTGAATGAGGATTGATCAGAGATCTACTAGAGATCATCTTATATGATAACTATTTCATGTTTGAAGATACCTTCTATGTCCAGAACTGGGGTACAGCTATGGGCTTGAATGTCGTGCCCACATATGCTAAATTTGTTTGTGGGACATTTTGAAGAACAGAATAGCTATATGTTGGACGAGTTTAAAGAGCATGTACTATGTTGGTATAGGTATATAGATTAGATATTCTTTATATGGACAGGGGACCTATCATCATTAAATGATTTTGTGGACGGTTTGAATAATTTAACTGACTTTCTTAAATTTACTATGAAATATAGTGTTGAGAGAGTGAGCTTTCTTGACACTATGGTTATTAAAAAAGGTAACACTTTAGAATGTGACATTTTCTGTAAAGCCACAGATAAAAATAACATATTACTGTATGATAGCTTTCCTCCACCAGCCATGAATAAAAGTTTACCCTACAGTCAATTACTGAGAACAAAGCGGATTGTGACAGATCCTTTACAGGTTCAGTTGAGATTAGAACAGATGGCAGATAAGTTCAAAGCTAGGGGTTATCCTGAGAAAGTCGTGCAGGATAATCTAGTTAGAGTACAACAGATAGACAGAGAAACATTGCTAGCTCCTAGACAGAAAACTGAGCTTCAATACTTTGTACCATTGGTCACACAATATAGCTTACATAGTAGAAAACTGAGATCTATGATATCTAAGCACTGGTACTTGTCACAAGAGGATCCCCACATATTGGAAGTATTTAAAAAAACTTCCACTTTTTTCTTATAAAAGGAATAGGAACCTGAGGGATGAATTTGTTAAGGCTGATTTAGGTTCTACAAATCCGACCTTACCCCTACAGAAAAAAAGCTTCATTCCCATGTATAGTTGTGCACAATGCAATTCCCTCATTAAAGGTGATTATGTAACACATCCACATAATGGATGTAAGATTAATTTTAAAAATACATATACTTGCAACTCAAGTTACGTAATTTATGTTATCAAATGCCGTGTAAGTTGGCATATGTGGGCGAGACCGCACAAAGTGTTAGGGATCGGATCAGACAACATAAAGCAGCCATCAATAATGAAGATTACGATGTCCCAGTTGCTTTTCATTTTCTGACTCATTTGCATAATAAGAGTCAACT
>CAJPDP010022856.1:0-10567 GCA_905336975.1 Bombina variegata variegata
ACTAGCTAAATACTAACTCTCCCATTGTGGTTTTCTATCAAGCTCAATTACCTTTGGATTATCTCAAAACCACTTTTACCTCCAATAACATCAAAGATTACAAGCATCGATTTGGGATCTCTGTATCAAAATAAATAAAATCTTCAGGATTTACCACGGACGCTGTCAGACTGCTCCTTCGTCAAACCGGATCTGAGCATACTACCGGAGATCCTCAGTCACCCCAAAATATTCTGAAGCAGTGTATAATTTACCGGAGGTACGGACTTTCAGTTTACCCGGTATTGCCTAACAGTGTTAGCGTGTGACGTCAACTGTCACTCAAGCAGCTCTAGATTCTACACGCCCATTCAACCGCTCTCACACGCTGACGCAAACACAGCACACGCTGTCAGGGACACAGCACAGACGCTCTTTCCTCTGGCTTCCCTCAACAACGAAACCAGTAAGGTGACTGCTAAAGTGTAACTGATCATTACTTATCAGGAGATTCAGTAGTGAATAATTCACTTACCTAGTTTACACTTAAGGTTAAGTAACAAAGTCACAGATTCAATACTCTTGAAACTACTGAACAGCTACATTTTCCTTATCCCTCATTCATATATCCAAGTTACTAATTGTAACAATCTCTGGATTACAATATACAACCTCAGCATTAATATCCACTCTCTGCAAACAGCTACTAATTATATAAATCAGTAGCAAAGTGGAAGTGATACAAACAATATTTTAGGTCTGCAGCTGAGATTTCTTTATTCAAACCATTGCAGCAATAACGAGGAATATAAACCTCACAGTAAAACTAAGCCATGACAACTGATCCAGCAGACCTCCCCCAATTTGTGTACACTCTATCACAACGTGTTGATCAAATGGGTATAGCACTAAGAGAACTAGAAATTGAAAATCAGTCCCTAAGAAGAATTATTAGAGACTCAATTACACCTAAACCGGATCCCATCCCAGAGCCTAATGTATCCCTACCAGAACCTTTTGCTGGGAACAGAAAACTTTACCGCCAGTTCAAGACTGCCTGTTTCTTGCTATTCAGCCTTAAACCAAAGACTTATTGTACAGATAGAGTGAAGGTACTCACAGTGGTTTCATTCCTTAGGGGTGAACCCCGCGTCTGGGCAGATGCCTCCTTTGAAACCAATCAGCCAATACTGGGTTCTTTAGACAAATTTTTCCGCCAAATGGATGAACTCTATCTAGATTCAGATGCTCAACTCTCAGCTGAGACTTCTATGTGAAACTTGAAGCAAGGGAAATGTCAAGTCGAAGACTACATAACCGAGTTCAAGCAATACGCTAGAGATTCCCAATGGAATCCGATTGCGTTAAGAAATCATTTTCGTCTGGGTTTAGCAGATAACATTAAGGACGAGCTAGCTCGCACAGATCTACCAAAGACCCTGGAAACCCTAATGACCTTGGTTATTCAAATTGACCGACGCCTAAGAGAGAGGAGATCAGAAAGAGGACATACTGATACTGTAACAAGAACACCACCCTCTCCCTCTCCTTCCTTTTCTCAAAGATCTGTACCAGAACCTATGGAGGTTGGGTTAGCAAGAGCTCCATTAACTCTTCAAGAGAGATCCACAGAAGACTAAACATGCTTTGCATGTACTGCGCCAACTCCTCCCACTCCGTCACTGAATGTCCTCTCCTCCAAAAGACAAAGAAAAGTAAGTGCTACTTCTTTTCTACTTCTCAATCCCCGACTATTTCACAAACTTACTGTAAATTATCTGTATCTTTGCAGTGGGATCACCGAAACCTACACTCTGAGGCCATCATTGACACAGGAGCATATGGGAATTTCATCGATTCTGCTACTGCAAAACATAATAAAATTCCTTGTGTGATTAAGCAAAATCCTGTAGCCATTCGAGTTATTGATGGGTCTTCCATTGCTAGTGGTCCCATAACTCATCAAACCATCCCTCTATTGTTATCTACAGGTCATACTGAATTAATTGAGTTTGATTTTATTCCTTCTCCCCTCTTTCCGATAGTTTTAGGTATTTCATGGTGCAGAAAACACCGACCAGAAATAGATTGGACGACTCTACATATAAAACTTATATCTGATTTCTGCAAACATACTTGTTATACCACTCATACATTTTTGTCCACGTCTCTTGTAGAACCACAAGTTCCTCAGGTCTATTCAGAGTATGCTGATGTCTTCAGTAAAGTAGAGGCTGAGACGTTACCTCCACATCGAGTATATGACTGTCCGATAGATATCAAACCAGGTTCCTCCATACCCTATGGAAGACTGTATCCATTATCAACCCCAGAATTGGAACATTTAAAAACATACTTGGAAGAAAATCTTCGTAAAGGCTTCATTCGACCGTCAACCTCATCAGCTGGTGCGGGCATGTTCTTCGTCAAGAACAAGTATGGTTCATTACGCCCCATTATAGATTACAGGGAATTAAATCAACGTACTATTAAGAACCGCTACCTGTTACCGATGATTCCAGAGCTGATAGAGCGCCTCCAAGAAGCCACCATCTACACAAAACTGGATTTAAGAGGTGCATATAATCTTGTCAGGATTCACAAAGGCGATGAATGGTTGACTGCCTTTAGGACCAGGTACGGACTATTCGAGTACCTGGTCATGCCATTTGGGCTCTGCAACGCCCCTGGAACCTTCCAACATTTCATCAATGATGTGTTTAGGGATCTTCTTGATGTCTGTATTGTCATCTACCTAGACGACATCCTAATTTACTCCAACTCCTATGAAGAACACGTAAAACACGTGCGGCGAGTACTATCCAGGTTACGTACACATAGATTGTATGTCAAGCTAGAAAAATGTCAGTTCCATACAAACACAATCTCTTTCCTTGGGTATAACATCTTACCTAACGGTATCAGTATGCAAGAAGATAAAGTGCAGACAGTCAAAGACTGGGTATCCCCTAGAAACAAAAAGGAACTTCAAAAATTTTTGGGCTTCACCAATTACTACCGAAAATTCGTAAAAGATTTCTCTAAGTTGGCAAGACCCTTAACCCAACTCACTAGTACTCGTACCAAATTTCAATGGACAACAGAAGCAGCCACAGCTTTCGAGTTCCTTAAGGCACAGATTACCTCTGCACCTATCCTCCATTTTCCTGACCCCAAACTTCAGTATATATTGGAGGCAGACTCCTCAGAGTTCACAATAGGTGCCATCCTTTCACAGAAAGCATAAGCAACTGAACCACTTCAGTATATATTGGAGGCAGACTCCTCAGAGATCGCAATAGGTGCCATCCTTTCACAGAAAGCATCAGCAACTGAACCACTCCATCCAGTAGCATTCTTTTCTAAAGTTCTAAGTTCTTCAGAAGTTAATTACCCAATCGGCGAGAAGGAACTTCTAGCAATCAAAATGGCATTAGAGAATTGGAGACACCTTCTGGAAGGAACAAGACTACCTATTATCGTCTACACAGATCATAAGAATCTCGAATTTCTTCAAACCAGTAAGACTCTCTCATCCAGACAGGTGCGTTGGTCTCTTTTCTTCACAAGATTTAATTTCCACATAGTCTACAGACCTTCATCCAAGAATGGAAAAGCCGATGCTCTATCAAGAAAGGATCCTCCTCCAGTGTACAAACCAGAGATCACTTCAATAATCCCATCAGACAAATTTATTGGATTAACACCTTATCTATTGAAAGCTTTCAAAGAGTCTTACAACACTGATCAGGAGCTAATCAGTGAAAATCTGGAACCAGGAACCGATGGATTACTTTTCCGTAATAAGAGATTATACGTACCCAGCAGTCTCAGGTCTTTTTTGCTACAACTACACCACGAGTCCCCCCTCGCTGGCCATCCTGGAGAAAGGAGAACACTAGAAAATATGCAGAGAACTTATTGGTGGCCATCAATGGCGAAAAGTATCAAGAATTACATAAAAGGATGTGTGATTTGTGCAACTTCAAAGGCTACCAAAAACTCTCCTTATGGACATCTCATGTCTCTGCCCATTCCGACTCAGCCTTGGCATCACATCTCCCTTGATTTAATTGTTGAACTTCCCGAATCATCAGGCATGAATACTATCATGGTGGTTGTTGACCTTCTAACTAAGATGGCACACTTTGTTCCATTTCATAAAATACCATCTGCATCTGAGACCGCTAAACTTTTTCTTGACAACATAGTTCGTTTACATGGCTTCCCGAGGATACTGACCTCAGACCGCGACACACAGTTCACTTCCCGATTTTGGAGGTCACTTACAACTCAACTCAAAATGGATCACCGACTTTCTACCTCATTCCATCCCCAAACCAATGGCAAGTTGAACGGGTGAATCAATGGTTGGAGCAGTACCTCCGTTGTTTTTGTTCCTATCAACAGGATCAATGGTTAACATATTTATCTCTGGCAGAGTTCGCTTTCAACAATTCACAAAATGCATCCACCAAAATGTCACCGTTCCATGCAAACTATGGCTTCAATCCCAATTCTTATCCAACCTCTGGCATACCAGATGTTAATACATCAGACTGTCCAAACGCCAATGACTTTGCAGCAACACATAGAGAAGTTTTCAAGACTCTACAGGAGAATATAGCAAAATCTCAGAAAAGACAAAAACATTATTATAATCTTCGCAGAAGACCCGCTCCAACTTACCTGGTAGGAGATCTGGTTTGGCTCTCGACAAGAAATCTTAAACTTAAGATACCCAGTAAGAAGTTGGGTGGGTTATTTGTTGGTCCATTCCCTGTAACTAAGGTGATTAATCCTAATGCAGTAACCCTACAATTACCTGATTCAATGAAGATACATCCAACATTTAATGTATCGCTTCTGAAACCGTATACATCAACTAGAACTCAGGACACAATTCTACCTCCAACCACTTCTCTTCCTCAATCGGAAGAATATGATGTTGACTCCATACTGGACTCCAGAATCTGTAATCAACAACTCCAATACCTGGTGAGGTGGGTCGGATACTCTTCCGATGAAGATTCCTGGGAGCCTTCACATAATGTCCATGCTCCAAGGAAAGTTTCCCTTTTCCACCGCCGACATCCGGATTGGCCAGGTCCGTAGTTCAGGATGTCTCTCCTGGGAGGGGGAGATGTTAGGAATTCCATGTATCCGCCCACCTATGACAGATCCTACTACCTGTTTCCTTTAAATTCTGAACACACCCTGTTCCTAGTGCTTAGTTTTTTGACTCATATCTCAAGTATAGTCGTTTCCAGCTAAGCTCCTGCTAACTAGCTAAATACTAACTCTCCCATTATGGTTTTCTATCAAGCTCAATTACCTTTGGATTATCTCCAAAACCACTTTTACCTCCAATAACATCAAAGATTACAAGCATCGATTTGGGATCTCTGTATCAAAATAAATACAATCTTCAGGATTTACCACAGACGCTGTCAGACTGCTCCTTCGTCAAACCGGATCTGAGCATACTAACGGAGATCCTCAGTCACCCCAAAATATTCTGAAGCAGTGTATAATTTACCGGAGGTACAGACTTTCAGTTTACCCGGTATTGCCTAACAGTGTTAGCGTGTGACGTCAACTGTCACTCAAGCAGCTCTAGATTCTACACGCCCATTCAACCGCTCTCACACGCTGACGCAAACACAGCACAGACGCTCTTTCCTCTGGCTTCCCTCAACAACGAAACCAGTAAGGTGACTGCTAAAGTGTAACTGATCATTCAGTTATTTAAAGACATTACTTATCAGGAGATTCAGTAGTGAATAATTTACTTACCTAGTTTACACTTAAGGTTAAGTAACAAAGTCACAGATTCAATACTCTTGAAACTACTGAACAGCTACATTTTCCTTATCCCTCATTCATATATCCAAGTTACTAATTATAACAATCTCTGGATTACAATATACAACCTCAGCATTAATATCCACTCTCTGCAAACAGCTACTAATTATATAAATCAGTAGCAAAGTGGAAGTGGTACAAACAATATTTTAGGTCTGCAGCTGAGATTTCTTTATTCAAACCATTGCAGCAATAAAGAGGAATATAAACCTCACACTTACATGGCAAGAGTAACCACCCTATGAGCATACCACAGTCAATAGTAAAAGGCCAGTTCATTAGAACGAAAAGGAATTTTTCAGATAATGTAGACTATGCCAAACAGAGTAAAGAACTGACCAAGAGACTCTTTGAAAGAGGTTATAAAGGAGATGTTATTAAAAAAGCAAAAGAACAGGTTGATAGTCTGAATAGAGAGGATCTGCTGAGTGACAGGCCAAAACAGGCCGTTTCAAGATCAAGTAAGATTGGTGATTGTGGCATGGAACTTGTTACATTTGTTACGCAATACTATCCACTGTATGCTACTCTATTTAAACAATGCAATGTTATGTGTCTTGGCATTATAGACAACTGCACGATATACTTGTTAGATCTAGTTAGGATCCAGACTAAAGTGTTAGCAGATGAACAATTACTAATGCAATGATTGTCTATACCTTTCTCAAAAAGATAAAAACTTGATGTATATTATTTTTTCATTTAACCAGTGGCAGAACAATAAGCAGTGGTAACAACTAAAAAAACATATGAACATAGCTATCTATATAAGTTTCTTCCTTTGGACAAAACTGTTTTTTTTTTGTTTTTTTTTAATGAAAGTTTAATATAAAGCTTAAAGTATTTATTGCGAAGTCAGTGCTGGCTATTTCTAATTTAACTTTTTGGAACCATTTCTCTACGATGCCTAGCACCTTTAGTTTCTGAATGGGAACTGATCGCAATCCTTCCACAATCATTGATGGACAAGTGGTCACATGTGAGTGAGGGGCCGAACTGGCACGCAACGCTGAATCAGTGCAGACGGAGTTGGAGGAGACACGAGAGGTGCAGATCGGCCCCCTCAGATGTGCAGCCATACTGGATCCTGGAACAGTGTTCCTATATGAGAAGAGTGAAAGGTAACGTTCCTGACCGAAGACAGCTACTTACCGACGTATGTGCTGAGACAGGTGGCAGATGCCGTGGGTGAGTTCCTTGTGATTCCAGATGTAAGTTTTTTCCTTTCTTTTGGGGGATCCAGACCCATACAGAGCTCGGTAAATGCCCCTACTACATTGCTGCAACATTGCTCTTTAGAGTCCTTAATGCTCCTGTTTTATATCCACACTTGCCCCTCCTCACCCACTATACTGACATTTATTCTTTGACCACCTGGAGACTGAGCACACTTCCACTTGGGAATTGTTTGCTATATATATATATATATATATATATATATATATATATATATGTGTGTGTGTGTGTGTGTGTGTGTGTACTGTGCATGTATGTGTGTGTGCGAACATATGCATGCATTCTTGATCAACTTTGCTTCCAGTATATCCAACATGAGTTTTTCAGAGTGCCCCCATGGAAGTCTATTATTTTAAGGGAGTTAGCTCACCTGCACTATCCAAAATCCAGATGTTAGTGCTCAAGTTATAAAATACTTTCAACTTATATGAGACTTTTAATCTATAAACACATAAATACATATACTATATACATATACAGCCATATATATTTATATAGAAGTGCATTGAAGCCCTTTGAGGTCAAGTAGCTGAAAACATGCATTTTACTTTCAAATTGTAATAAATAGTGCTCCACTTGTAAACTAGCCCAATGCTTGTAGTTAAATTACAGGACACAGGAACAAAATAAATTATAATAAAGTATATTAATACACATAATAAAATGTTTATATATTAAAATATCAAAGTGTTTAATGTCTCTTTAAATTTGTCTGATGAAAATTAAAATAATTTGATCAAGGAAAATGAATGACCCTGACTAATATTTTGTCTAACATTTTAACTACAGTTTATCCAGTTTTCTTTTTTGTTTTGTTTGGTTTTGATTACTTTTAAAGTGTGGGTTTAATTAGATAATAACATTAAATACAAAAATGTCTAACCATACATTTTCGAGATTATTTCTCCAATATATGCAAACCGGGTATAGCATAAGTGTTAAAAATGCCAACAGGCATAATTTGAAAATTTCCAGGCACCATTGAGACTGTGAATAGGATATGTTTATGGAACTAAAAACAATAAATTTCACAAGTTAAAAAGCAGCAACATTTAACAATCAACATGTCTAAAAACAAGTGACATTTTTTAGCACCAAGAAAAAAGTTTGGAGTTTGCTAACAAGCAAAATAAATTTATAACAATATCTAAAGCTTGATAGCTTTGCTTACTTAGGTAAAAATAAATCACTCCATATGTCTGTAACATTACATGCAAAACATTTGCTAAAACTAATGTGTTATTTGACTAACCCTGTTTCAAGAACTGAAAGAGTCTTTTTCTTAACTGTAAAAGAGGAAGGTTAATTGGCTACATTAGCTGGAGGGCTTGCACAAGTCAGCAGCTTGTTGGTGAGCAGAGGAATTACAGAGATAAATGATTACAACTCATGCAGCATGTGCTTAAAATGTACAGCATCCACACTAAGGGCAAAACTAAATCTCTGTAGATAATTAGTGTTGCTTGTTTAAATTAAATAAATCATATTTAAATGTTTTTTGTAATCACAGATCAAGCCAGTATTTTTAGGGTTAAACATTTATATCTTGAGACATATCGGTAGTGAATGATTTGCTTGACATATACATTAGAATGTTTTAATAATTACTTATAATATGGACAAATATGTTAAAGGGATATAAACATGCAAAAACAAAATTCTGTAATGTTTTAGAGAATTGAATTATTGTGTATTGCTTAAAGAGACAGTCTACAATAGAATTGTTATTGTTTTAAAAGATAGATAGTCCCTTTATTACTCATCCCCCAGTTTTGCACAACCAACACAGTTATATTAATATACTTTGTACCTCTGTGATTTACCTTGTAGCTAAGCATTTTCTGACAGCCCCCTGATCACATGACTATTATCTATTGACTTGCATTTAGTATTGTGTTGTGCTAACTCTTAAATAACTTTCCGGGCATGGATACATTGTTATCTATATGGCCCACATGACCTATCAGTCTCCTGTTGTGAAAAGCAAATAAAATAGCATGTGATTAAGAGGCTGTCTATAGAGTCTTTGAAACAGGCAGAAATACAGAGGTTTAAATGTTATAAAGTATATTCATCTAGCAATGTTGGTTGTGGAAAGCTGGGGAATGGGTAGTAAAGGTATTATCTATCTTGTAGACTGTCCCTTTAACCCCTGCAAATGGAATCAATACATAGTTAAAGACAGCTCTGGAACAGCAGTGCACTACTGGAAGTTACATTTGGTGAGCCAATAACAAAAATTAATAAGTGGGGGGCGGAGCCAACTAGCGACCAAGATGGCTGCATTTCAGGGGAGCTCTGAGCTACAGAACACCTAACATGCCTTTTTGATATCTATCACTCGCAAAAAATATGCATAACGGAGTGGAAACGGTTCAGTGGAGATTGGACCACAACTAATGGTGGCTACCAAGCCTGAAAATCTAAAGCGACCTAAATATCTATATCAGAGTAGTCGGCAACATGCAGTGTGACATCGCAGTAGCCCACTGATTGCCCATACACTCAGCACGGCCATAGATGGCAAAACACCGAAATACCTGAAACTTGGGATTTACTTATCGGTCTTCAAGAGGAACTGTGACACACGGCACGCTGACAACATTCCAGCCCGACCAGTGTGGAGATGCCCCGCATGCAAATGGCCTGTATGCTACTCACCACGTTAGAAAGTGAAATTGCGCAACTGCTGGAGGCGCATTTCTCGAGACTCGAGTCTTCATTGTCAGATGCCTTTGGGATTGTTCACGAGTGGAGGAGCTGTCTGTGCCTCATTCAGCAGCGGTTGCTGCATGTGAAAAATCGGTTCCATGTGAGTCTGATGGCACTGACCACGTGGCGACTTCCCAAGAAAAAGACATTCTCGGTGAGCATCATAATCTAGGAATAACTTTAGGGGAAACCACATGGCACACTCATGAATCAGGTGCCGGGGCGCGTCTTACTTTGTACCCTAGCCTAAACCTGCTACAAGATCGCTATGGGGTGGTGAGACACATGGAACTACTGATACGAAACTTTGCATTCACACTGCTATCCAACCCCTCTAAGGCCTTGCTCTATGATCTCTCTATTGAACTGAGGGCTCTGGTGGGTTCCTTAGTTTTGAATACAAGACTAGGAGTAGGCTAAAAATCTCCTTCTACAACTCCATTGCACCACGTCAGGGGAACAGTTTTTTTTTGTTCTTATTTTTCAGCTGGCTTCTATTAGGTGCTGGACGCTATATTCTCTTGGGTTACCTTAGTTAAATGTTCCATTACGTTTATTACATATATGTGGTTAAATGTTTTGCATACAATTACTGTTTTATGTGCATGCTGTTGTACCATGATTTTGAGTGTTTCCAAGGTGTTTCCCCTCATGATGCATATTCCCTGCCCTGCCCTTTATAATGTTTCCATAGCTCCAAGTTGAATATTTTCTATGTAATTCTTGTTTTATTTGCAAGCTGTTTTACTTTAATCCTAAGTGTATACAATGTGTG
>CAJPDP010022922.1:0-10177 GCA_905336975.1 Bombina variegata variegata
GTTAGCACTGATTGGCTAAAATGCAAGCAGATGCTCAGATACAAGGTAATCACAGAGGTAAAAAGTATATTAATATAACTGTGTTGGTTATGCAAAACTGGGGAATGGGTAATAAAGGGATTATCTATATTTATAAACAATAAAAATTATAGTGTAGACTGTCCCTTTAATGGAGAATATTTAAATGAGGGGTCAGTTACTAGTGGTGTTCCCCAAGGACCCATTATTGGACCCGTTCCCATTGCTGGGAAGCATTGTGCTCATGAGAGCATGCTTCCATATGCTCCAATTAGAGCCTTGTTGTGATGCCGTCATACAGGACACATCGAATGGGGTAAGTAGCGCAGCGATAACAGCAAATAAAAAATATATACTGTATGTATATGAATATATACATATATATTTATGTTTTATTTTGTGTATATACACATATTAACACATAAATATATGTATAAAAGTATATACTGTACATATATATTTACTGGGAACACTCAGTTCCTATAAATCACAATGTAAAAGCACTTGTCATTCAATATATACACACAGACACATATGTTTTCGGTTTGAAGCAGTGACAGATTCCTGACATCAGTATTATGAAGTCAGAGGGAGGGAATGTGACACGGAGGAACTCTGACACTTTGTTTTTATGCGCATATGTTTTAACGTCTAGTAAGTGCAAGCACTACTTTTTAAGTTTGATTAAATTGCAGCCAATACTACCTTGAATCGAGGTGAGCTGTTTTGTTTCTGCCTATTCCCTTTGTAGCATATATTTGTGTGTGTTGCAAAAATAATATAAAAAATATACATAAAAAGTGAAACTTATTTGCACATTCTCAAGTGGGCTAACCCGACATGAAAATATGGATATTTCACATTCCAATGTGTTCTATTTAAATATATATATATATATATATATATATATATATATATATTAAGATAGATAGATAGATAGATAGATAGTATGCAAGTAGAAAGCATTCACCGGGTCTTCACTAACAATAAATCTCAGTTTATTTTAACATAGTGATGTTTCAAGGGTGTTACCTCCGTCCTCAGACCATATGATCTGAGGACGGGGCTAAAAAATCAGAAACGTCACTATGTTAAAATAAACTGAGATTTATTGTTGATGAAGAACCGGTGAGTGCTTCTACTTACATACTGTACATTGGATTTAAATGCACCCTGGACAGTTGTGGACTTGAAAAGTGTGTGTAGAGCCCTACGGAATAATATATACAGATATATATATATATATATATATATATATATATATATATATATATAAATTTATGTATAAAACACATGCGAGTGAAGAGGCACACACCGGGGGGGGGGGGTGCAAAAATAAAAATTAAATTAAGGAAGAAAAAACAATAGTGTTCAAGGCCTCTTACAGCTGATGAACTGAAGGTACTAAAAAAGGGCTTATGCTTTGTTCCCACCCTTAGATGTGACAAATTTGATCTTCAAGTAGATATGACTAGATTTCAGAGACAACTGAAGTTAAAAGAATTATTTAAAGAAAAAGGTGACTATGTAGTTAAACCTTTTAAAACTACCAGTGTCTTTGAACCCAGAAATGATGTTTATGAAAATATTCCTCCGCATAGGAATAACTTAAGCAAGTCTGAAAGGACAGCCATAGAGTCACTGTCTTCAGACAGAGAGATAGTTATTTGCCCTGTGGATAAGGGTGGGGCTATTGTTGTCCTTAATTTTAACGACTATAGACTGGAGGCCCATAGACAATTATTAGATAGGATCACTTACTGCAAGTTGGCTGTTAATCCTACTAATAAATACAAAAATGAGATTGATGAGTTCCTGAGAATGGCCTTCTTGGCCAATGTCATTGATGAGGATACGTTTGGTTTTCTGTCTGTAGACTTCCCGGTATGTCCCATCTTATATCTTCTACCAAAGATACATAAGTCTTTGGAGAGTCCCCCTGGCAGACCCATTGTGTCTGCAATGGGATCACTCCTCCAACCGTTGGCTGAATATGTAGATTATTTTCTGCAGCCGGTGGTCCAGAATACCAAATCGTACCTACGAGACTCATTTGAACTCATTTTTCTCATTAAGGATATGGACAGTGTGCAGGACACTGACATCCTAGTTACTATGGATGTGGTGAGCCTGTACACTGTCATCCCCCATGCACATGGGATTGCAATGCTGAGACAGATGCTTACTGATAATCACCATTATGTGGGCCCCCCGATTGAGTTTCTTTTACATTTGGTGGAGTACTGCCTGGAGAGGAATTTTTTTAGGTTTGAACATGAGTATTTTCTTCAAACCATGGGCACGACGAAGGGGGTCTAACATGGCCCCATCTTATGCCAATATCTATATTGCTATTTATGAACGGTTCAATATTTTCTACAGGCAGAACCCCATTAAATTATACCGTTGCTATATCGACAATGTTTTTCTTATTTGGAGTGACACGGTTGAGAACCTCTACATATTGTTCGAAGATCTGAATTCCATAGAGTCCACTATTAGATTTAAGATGGAGTGTGATGTGAATAAGGTACACTTTTTGGATTTGGAAATCTATAAGGTATCTGTAGAAAATGTATGTAGGTTACAAACTACTCTTTTTCATAAAACAACTGATAAGAATTCTATTTTACATTATAATAGTTTTCATCCCAAATTTCAGCGTGATGGGGTCAGTTCTTCGCAACTCCTGCGGGTCGTGCGTAACAATACGGACAGCTATCACAAGAAGAAGCAGCTGAATGAGATGTCTGAACGTTTTCTCCACCATGGATATCCCTTTAAGATGATTATTGAACAAAGTAAAAAGGCAGAACAATGGACACAGGATGATCTGATGGTTAGAAAATGCACCAAGACAGATGATAAACGTCTGAATTTCATCACTACCTATACCCCAGGCACTAGCTTTTCAGCATCTACCATTAAGAAGAATTGGAACATACTCTCTGATGACTCTAGTCTCCGATTCTATAAAATCCCACCTCCTAGGTTGGTTTATAAGAGTACGAGAAATGTACTGGATCTTCTGGTATTAAATGATCCCCTTCACTGTTATAACAGATGCACATGGCTACCTAAGGGTAAACAAGGCTGTTTTCTTTGTGGAAATTGCATTACGTGCAATAGTCTTATAACAGGAAGTACCTTCCACCACCCTCACACTAGCAAGAGGTTTACCATCAGGCACAGATTTACATGCACATCTGATTTTGTGGTGTATATTATCACCTGTCCTTACTCTTTTTACTATGTAGGTAAAACGGTTACATCCTTCCGTGAAAGGCTTGCGAATCACAAGACAGCCATCAGGCAGGCATTGGACAAAGGTCAGTTAGACCAGCCTGTTGCTCGACACTTCATGCAAGGTTGTTGCTTATTGACCATGTGTCACATTACTAGCTTATTGGTTGTTCAGAGTACTGGTATTTATAAAGCCTACTGTTCCTTTAAATGATTATATACATCTCCTCTGACTTGGCTACTTAAGCCTCGCTCTCAGATACTTCATTGCTTGGTATTGTATTTTTTTAGTCCTAAGCTACTATAGATTTGATCCAAAGTATTTCGAATTGTACTTGTTACTTTGTTGTTTCCTCCGGTATTGTGGCCTACTCTCCTCACTAATTGAGCCATAGACGTACCTTCAACTTAAACTCAGAGTCCGTGGAGCAACATCGATCAGCACTTCAGACAAACAGCTGCCTGGTGTGACGTCACTTCCCCTTTGCTCTCAGTGCAGCATTTCATGCTGTTTACCATCGGTAAGCGAGACTTTCATATTACATTACTCTTATGTGCACATTACCACAATTCCTTGTTGTCGATATCACAATCCCCTGGAAATTAAAGAGCACCTTTGTTTACTTTTGTTAACGCTATTAAGGTATCTCGTAATTATCTTAAAAATGGGTGTGATTAAAACTAAAATGTCAGCATGGGGCGGAGCTTGGCCGCACTGAATATGGCTGCGTAAGAAGATAGCTCCGGAGCCCTAAGTCTAATTGCCGGTTATAACGGGTACCTAACTTACCAACTACACACTACAAACAGCTGTGGCAGTAAAGCAGAAGTCTCTGCCCTCTTTAATGTACCAGCCGCAGTGCGGAGAGTCACAGACCAGGAGGTACCAGCGCAGATACACTGCTGCGCCACAAGGCCTACGCACAGAGGTTGAACAGATCCGCAACGGAGCCGCATATTTCTGAGGCTCATGACAGGTTGAGATTGCCAACCGGGAGGAGGAAAAACAAAAAAATATATCTGACAGAGTGCGGGCTTGACGACGGCTTCCTTACTTCCTCCCTGCACAAAAGAGCCGCATAAGTGGACCCGGAGCGCCGCAGGCCCAAGCAAACAGGAAAAGGTGAGAAAGGGGCTACAGCAGCACTTGAACACCCCAAGCACTTAGGATAACCACATAGTCAGCACTGAGGGGACTTTAACGCACTGGGGAGTGACAATTGGGGCTGAGCTGGCCTAAGGGTTATAACAGAGCTATCTCCTACCAAACCTAACGCCACAGACCCCTTCTTATACACAAACAAGACAACCCCCAAGTGTCACAAAGGCCCAAGCATACTCCAGTATAGCCCCTGAAGACAGCAGCAAATCACCCAGGTGCATACTTTAAACTGGGGCCCTGCTAGGCTTGCAAAATACCATCTCATATATCCCCACGTGGCCACGTTAAGCTGTCTGCACGATCTTGCTTTTACCTTGCCCTAGCTCAATCACCAAAGAAATTTCAGGGTTCATGCTGGGAGGGATGCCAAATAAAAGAACACCAAAACCATCCAAGGACTACAAATTATCTACCATGAACAACTACCTAAGGCCGACGGAGTCTGTCATGTCACCCCCCACTGACCCTCACCCCAAGCATACTCAGGTAGAGGAACCTCTGACATGCAGAGAAAGCACAGACTCTTCACAACAGGTCACCAAAGGGGATCTCAAATACTTTGCATCTAGAGATGACATAAGAGAGGCCATGCAGGAAGTTAAGGACCTGTTTGGTGAATTTAAAAAAGACATCACAGCTCTTGAACAAAGAGTCTCACGCCTTGAAGATAAACAGGAGACCCAGCAGGCTGAAATACAAACTCAAGCAGACAATATGTAGATTCATGCTGACATGTTACATAACTTAATGGACAGAATGGAAGAATTAGAAAACAGGAGTCGTAGGAACAATTTAAGGATCCGCAGGATCCCAGAATCCGTATCTCCAATGGCCCTGACAGGTTACCTACCGAGCCTTTTCCGAACAGCAAAATATACCCCATCAGCACCAGACATCCCTATAGAGCGAGCACATCATGCTCTACGCCCGAGTCCACCAACTAAGGCACCACCAAGGGATGTGGTTGTGAAATTGCTCTCCTTCCGAGATAAGGAAGATATCCTCAAGGGATCAAGGAATAAGATACCCCTCACGCACGCTGGGATGGAGGTTCAGATATATACAGATATTTGCCACGCCACTTTGCAAAAAAGAAGGGATCATAAATTCATCACGCTGGCCCTTAGGGATAACAACATTCCCAACAAGCAGACTTTCTACACCATCCCTGCGAAATTACTTGGTCAGCTCGCTCTGATCAGCTAGAGGTGTTGCATATGGAAAGGACTGGACTGATTTGGGGGGAAGTAGTGTAAGATCCCTCACTATATTTGGGATTACAGACTGCTCTTACCTACCCTACAGATAAGTGATTTTTGTTCTGCTGTTACTCTAGGTTATAATGTTAGATTGCTTATTCTATTTAATGTGCGCAAAGGTCATTACTATCTTAAAACATACCCTTCGCAAAGCATGCCACATTTACACATAGAACATAGATCACACTACAATTTACAAACACCTAAAGGAAGGTGATTGCTGCATAGTGCCTACCCCCCCACTCCACATCCCCAATATATAATTAAATATACACTCAGACCTTCAGACCCACACTATGTCCATCACACACGATCTTCCTCTCCTGCACTACACACACTGCTACCCGCCAAACTCATATCACTAACCAAAGTTTACATATCTAAGGCATTAGACTAGGGACACTTCCCTAGTGATTTTGTTCTATATTGTTGAATTGTTATATTATAAGATATGGTTATAAAGCTATCAGTTCAGAATTGTTCTGTCTTTACCTCATAAAGAAAGAAAATGTTTAAAACTATTGCAAAACAGGCATAAAATGCATCTGCCCTACCCAGAAGGGGGAGAAACACCCCTGTAACCCTATGCGAGAGGACAATAATGCATCCCGGAGTGTACCAACAGCAATATGGACATTGAAGGCTATGACTAAAATTAGAATTCCTGGGAGGTTATTTGCTTTTTCACGCACACTATATTTGTCCTCAAATTCATTTGAACTATGGCATTTGTATCTTCTATTTTTATATTTCAATAAAGATTTGCATTTAAAAAAACTAAAAAAAAAACTAAAATGTCAGCAGGTAATTGATACAGTTGGATAACTGATTTGGTATGGGTGGGTGCTCCTAGTCTGGCAACTAGCTTTCTAATAATGGACACTAATATTGTCTTGATTCCAGATGGTATTAATATAGATAATACTATGTCAACAACATTAATATTTTCACCTGTTGGTCAGATATGGCATATGATTAAAGATAAAAATAAATATTTGTTACAGTGAGTATTAGTGTTTATTAGATTATAAGATTATTCTGGAACTGTAGTACTATAAATTTCCAGATTTAAAAGTTATAATAGCACCACTGATGTGAATTGTTCTTATACTAGCAATTGTTGAAAGACTAGCATTTAGTTTAATTAAAGCTTGGAATCTCTATAACTGTCGGTCTCCTCAATTGTGCTTAGTCAATGCTACAAATGTAGCTCTATGTAATAAGATACACTGAATTATTATGATATTTTGCACAACTGTTACACAAATTGTAACATTATATATGAAAGCTAATCAGTGATCTGTTGCATAGCTCGTTACCACCAGTTTAGCAGTTCAATTGCCAGAATTACATGTTAAAGCTAAGTATCCGCTACCGTTATGAATACATCAGCAGGAGTTAATAATTACACAATCTCAGGATTATTTATATATTCAAAATATCTATAATAGTTTCAAGATATTGTATTGTCTCTGTTGCTGGTTCACTTGCAAAACCTGAAGTATGAGACCAACAATTACCCAACGGTTGGATATATATGCCCAGACTAGAGCACCACAATTACCCCAATAACTGCTAACAAGTATCGTTAAAAAAACTATATATTGAGCTCCCATTAGCTCACTCCCCTCTCCCTGACATTTTTCGCCGGGTTTCCGGCTTTTTGTGAACATCAGTCCGCCTCCTAAATTTGAATATGGCCAATCAGCGCCCACAATTCACGGGCTGTCTGTAGGTTGACAATATACATATACTTTACTCGAATATGCTACAGTGACAAGCCTCTATTTTACGGTACATGAGTTAAATAGGTAAGATGGATATTACATGTGCCTACTTCTAGTATTTATATAGAAATGCAAAATAAATATTTGAAACATGAAAGTGAAAAACTTGTTATTCATTACAATATGTGTGAAAAATAAAATACATGAATGCGTGTGTGATTATTGAGACTGTAATAATAGCCTGCTGTGATGATTAGTGGTGAAATAGAAGTGCAAAAATTGCAAGTGACAAGTGACTGAATACAACTGAATTCTAATATTAATACCTAAAACAATTACAAAGTGAGTAATACTATAATAGTATTGGAATACACTGTAGTGTGTGTGGTACTATTTATACTAAAGAGTTGACATTTATTAAATATTCAAAATATAAAGACCATCCCCACTTGGGATGATATAGCTAAAACAATGACTTACTTTGAACTCATGGAGAGCCCGATTTTTACTCAGCACAATAAAATATTCCTACACTCACAGATTTGGGATTCTTGGAAGCAGTTAGACAAACTCTAAAGGGAAACTCTAGTGATAGACAGCTAAATTTTAGAGCCTCTAGCTACGTAGAATGTGAGGCCCAAATGCCCTCCCCCCCCCTTTTTTTTTTTCTCTTTCTCTCTCTCCCTCTTCACTTCCTCCCCCCTTCTCCAGTCCAGGTTACTCTTGCCAGTAGCCCATGTTCAATAAGAGTGTTATGTTTTCTCTTGTGTTTACTTCTCAAAAAATGTATTATAATCTTTACTATACCAGCTTTCAAAGAAATAAGAAAGGAAAAATACTTACTTGTTACTGTTATGAAAACTTGAGATCGATATAATATTACTTTGCTGTCTGTGCAGCTGCGGTGTGTATATCCCATAATGTTATGTATCACAATGACCCTGATGATTGTTATTATCTGTTTTGTGCTGGATGTATATGCAGCAATTTTGTACTACCTTTAATTTTTCGATCTCAATAAAAATATTTAAAAAAAAAAAATATTCAAAATATGTCAGATAAGTATTTTTTAAATTACTGCTACTATCAGTAATAAAAGTGTGATGTGGAATAAATAATAATAATGCAAATATTCTCTTGCAATCTACATTATAGTAGGTATGTCTATTACAACCTACATTATAGTAGGTATGTAATATTTTTTTATTTTTAACTGCTGTTATAAATAACAGAAGTCTGGTGTAAAATAAATAGATAATAATAATAATATGAATATTATCTTACAATCTACATTACAGTAGGTATATCTCACATATTACCTCTTATATAATTTATAGGTATGTAAAAAAGTTATTATGCTCATTTAACCCATTGGGATGTACCAAATTTAATAAATAAATCCAGCGGCTCTCAGTTTGTAGTAGAAGTTGTTCAATGTCTCCGCCTCTAATTCCTAATCTTACTGTTTGAATTCCAAAACATTGGAATTCTGAGGTTTTTGCTTTGTGGTATTTGAGAAAGTGGGATGCAACTGTTGTTACGATTTTCTTTGCTTTGATGTCTTTTTCAGCATTTCTAATATTACTCAGATGTTCCAACATCCTGGTCCTCAATTGACGTGTGGTCATACCAACATAGGTCTTCTTGCATTTGCATGTGATGCCATATATTACACCTTCTGTATTGCAATTGATATGACTGCTGATTTTATGTAATTTACCAAATCTATCAGAAATGGATTTTAACGGCAAAAGGTGTTAGCAAATTGAACAATTTCTACATTTGAAGTTACCCAATGAAATGGGATTGATTTTCCTTTTCCTTCTCTCAAAATGACTAGGACTAAGGAGATCCTTGAGATTCTTGGATCTTCTGTATCCTACTTGAATTCTATCTCCTATGATTGTATCTAATATTGGGTCTGTCTTCAGAATCCCTAGATGTTTATTGAGAATATTAACTATCTCTTTGGCCTGGGGTGAATATGTCATAATGAGTCTTGTGGTTGTATCATCCACTTTTGCCTTCTTGTGTAGTAATTGTTGCCTGTCCGTGAGTTCAGCTCTATGTTTGGCTTTTTTAATAGAACGATTGCTATAGCCTCTTGCCTTCAGTCGATTTTGTAATTCAATTGCTCTTTGTTTATATATTATTGGATCTGAGCAATTTCTTTTGGTTCTGAGAAATTCCCCTATAGGGAGTGATCTCACTGTATTAGGGCAATGAGCACTTTCTGAATGGAGGAGACTATTTGTGGCTGTCTCCTTACTGTATAAGTCAGTAGTAATGTAGCCTTCTTGGTTTTTCATGATTTTAAGATTCAAGAAGGTAATGCTCTCTTTACTTTGTTCCCAAGTTAATTTGATGTTACGGGAGTTTGAATTGAGTTTATTCAGAAATTCATCTAGCTTATCTTGGGGGCCTTTCCACAGGAAAAACACATCATCAATAAATCTTAACCAAAGTGGAATAAATTCCACATATTCAGCATTGATGTCAGAGAAGACAACATGTTGCTCCCACCACCCCAGAAATAGGTTAGCGTAGGTGGGAGCACATGCCATCCCCATTGCCATTCCTCTAGTCTGGAGGTAGAACTGCTGGTTAAATACAAAGTAGTTATGATGTAACACAAAATTAAGCAGTCTAATTATAAATTCATCATGTGCTTTATCTTCCTCAGATGATTCTGATAGAAAGCTTTGGACTGCTTGAACTCCTAATTTGTGATCAATACTTGTATATAATGATTCTACATCAGCTGTTAT
>CAJPDP010022943.1:0-10687 GCA_905336975.1 Bombina variegata variegata
AACAACCCAGGTTAAAAAATAAAATGGGCCGGCTTCTAAACTTACATTCTTGCTTTTCAAATAAAGATAAAAAGAGAATAAAGAAAATTTGATAATAGGAGTAAATTAGAAAGTTGCTTAAAAATGCATGCTCTATCTGAATCACAAAAGAAAAATTTTGGGTTCAGTGTCCCTTTAAGCACTCTCTGGTAGTGCAGGTGCACTAAGGATAACCATTTTAGCACACTTTTAGCTGAGATAAATCCAGTGGCAGCTGTGAATTTTGAAGATGGTGGGGAACTAGACCCCACCCCCTAAAATAAAGCCCACCCTCCTATGGCTCCTCCCATATCCCTACAATATAGACACATATATATAAATATATATATATATATATAAATGTGTTAGACTCGCTAGCTTACAATACAGCTACCCCAGCAGCAACAGCAGCCAGGCACAATTAAATTGCGCTGGTCACCATGGAGATGGCTGTGTTGCTAGCAAGGCCTGAACTCTGGAGCACACGGCTTTAACGTTTAGAGTGGCTCGGCTCCTTTATTCCTCAGTGCTAGTAGGATAGTGTGGGGCCTGGGGCTTGCCCTATTTACAGTGCACAGCTTGTTTCCCTGCATTATGGGGAAATAAGCTGCAGTGCACAGTAAAAATGTAGCTGTGTGGATAACAATATTTATCACAGGCTGAACCTGCTAAGTTTTTACCTATTGTCAAAAAGCTATACATGCTATATATTTTTACAATCCGTTTTGTTCAGACATGAGTTTTACTGTCATGCTTGCATACCTCATTGATGGTTTGAATGGGAGGCAACCAAAATAAAAAAACAAGTCACAGCAAAGAGGGTATATGAGGCACAACTGGGTAAGGCAAAGAGTGACATCTCTGCAGTTAGATGTCCATTATAAGCATCCTCTTGGCTAAATATACAAATATTGTGTGGAAAACCAGGAAGCAGAACTAGTGCACAAGTTTTTGTTTTGAAAAAGTGTAAATTATAAATGGCACATTACATGTCAACAAATCTATTTTATAATCAGTACCAAGGAAAATATTGTCGGCTTTTCTTTTTCAAGGTTAATTTAACTTTTGTGTATTCCACATTGATCAACTTTCACACCTAGTGGAGCTGTCTGAGCAAACACAAGATGGGATAGACCCGACAGTCACGGTCCCCAGGCCGGTACTTGGTGTTATGTGACTATAGCAAGTACAGCCTGGGGGGAGGAGAAGTGAGCAGTCAACCTTTCTCTACCCTCCCTGTCTTGTTACAATCAGCCGGGATCAGCAGCCCCAGCCCAAGGAGGCATGGAGAGCATCGCTGCCACCCAGTGAGCAGGGGTTATGCAGCTACCATGTTTGGTCCGGTTCACTTGATTTTGGCATCCTTTAGTGGACCGTAGATTTACTTAAATTTCTTAACAGAACTCTAGCTTTGGAACAAAATTCTTCTGCTAGACTAGACCAGGACACGCAGATCTCTAAGCCAACACCGAGTGAGAACCACAGAAGCCAACACCACCCCCACAAATGTGTTCAAAACTCCCCCCAGCCAATAGGAGTTTAGAAGACCATAAGAGCCTAGACTCCCTCTATGTTACCAGATAGGGTGACGTCAGAAATCCCTTAAAGGGACATAAGGAGCCTGTGCAAAGTTCTCTCAAACAGGGCAGATAACAAAAAAAACGCCTTGTCTGAGAGAACATTGCAAATTATTATTTTTTGCTTATTGTATATTTTATTCTAATTATTACTCATCCCCTTCGAAACCCCTCCCCCACATAAAAAACTAACTGTGCCACCAAAATAGAGTTTTATTTTATTTTCCATTTCTTTTACCCCAAAAAAATATTGTTGCCCCTACTACACCTATGGAGGAGCCTCGGCTCGATTAAATCCTTTCCCTTTTCTGTGTTGCTGTAACATATTCAGCATGTGTGAGAGGCTCTCATGATCATTAGACGTGGTAAGGTACTATAATCAATAGAGCTTGGTGTTAAATTTAAGGTCCAAATTTTATTCAACCCTCTGTGCTGTGTTATTTTCTATGTAAACTCTTTGCTACTTTTCACAGTTTTTCAGCTCTTATTTGACAATATTTTATTATTGTTATTATTATTATTGTTGTTACTGTTTGTCTCTTAAGGGTTAATCAGTTTTACATTGTGCCCTTTTCTTCCCTTCTGGGTTAACTATCCTAGTATACTTTGTACTGCTTATTTGCTTCAGTCTATCTCTTATGCTTAAGCTATTTCCTTACTCTTACGATTGAGCAAAGTAGTGCAGCTCAGGCCTCTGGTCTGTCAGCTGATTATTTAGAAGGGAGATCCTCTGATACGTTAACCCCTTCCATTTTATGTTTCCAGGTGTGTGTGTCTGCTCTGATATTAATGCATTGCTATCTGCTATGCCTCCAGCTAAGTGCAGATATATTCAAGGATTTTAATGTGAATGGCCCCTCTTACCCATTGATTATAGGAGTGTTTATGATTTTGAGGATTCTTCTTCTGAGTATGGTCTTTCTGAGTCTTAGGACCCTGCTGCTGTGGCTGAGGATGTGTCCTTTAATTTCAAGCTTGAGCATATTCATGCTTTGTTATAAGAAATTTAAATTTCTTTTTTATAGGAAGAGCCTAAGCCGTCTTCTTCTTTTCCTGTGCCTGATTCAGCTTCTAAACTAATTTCAAAAGAATGGCAGACTTTCTTCTTCTCTTTTTGTTACTTTATATTTGATTGTGGGAAAGACTCCCCATGAGTTCACTACCACTCATTCTACTATGGTAGTCTATAGTTACCACTTCAGAGTGTATTATTTTATTGTAAAAGAGTTTCCCCACCTCTGTTATTAGGCTGAACAGGAGTGTTCCATGGGTGTAACTGAAATTTCTCTAGGTTTGGCATACTTTGTAAACATTTTCATCTGTAGTTCTTGCTGTTTTTTTCTCATAATCTAAAAGGTGGAGACTTGTATAACCCTAATAGAAAAACACATGCATTTGAAAATACATGTGATTGTAAAATACCATACACTGAAAGTAATCTGATTAATTTTTAAAATGCACTCACTGCTCTTACTAGTTTCTCTCTGCCCAATGGCTTTTCCTTTTCCGGGGATCTACATAACTTTCTCTAGGAGACATGTTGCTACTCGCCCCTTTTTATAGAGACATACCAGAGGGCAGCCCCCTGCAAGTGTCGGTGGTTTTTCATGTTCCATTCGATGAAGTTTTAATCATCCAGCCCTTAATATTCTTATGGAAGCAGACAAGGATGTGTCTAAGTAAATTCCTATATTATGTTGCACCCTGAATCATGTGTACAGTGTTTCCCTTATTGTGAAGTTGGATTCCTGATGCACCTACATGACACACTGAGCGAGTATGTTAGTGCTTTATTGGGGTAAGTGTTATTCTGGCTTCCTGTTGCTTTTTCTAATTTTATTTTCACTTTTTAGCTTTTCCTCAAACCTCACTGTTCAGAGAGAAGCTCATATGTTTTAGGTATAATTTTTATCTCTCCCTTCTCTACCTACTCTGTACTCTATGACTTTGGTCTAATCTCCCCTTCAGAAAAACATAATTTATCTTTGCATTTTGGGACACTTTGTACTTTGCTGAGGTGCTTATTATTTTATCTGTAGTGTTTGCAGTTTATACGTGTTCAGGGTATCTGCTTCTGCTTGCTGCATTACATTAATTACTGAGGCTGGTTAAGTGCTGCATTACATTAATTACTGAGGCCTGGAGTGATGCGTTCTTTTATTTTTCTTCTTCTTTTTTATACCCCAATTTAAACTGGCTATTAATTAGAATGTTCACCCTTATCTGGCATTCTCTTTTGTAGTCAGCGTGTTAGGATCTGGCAGCTGAATAAAATGGAAAAAATGGTGGTTATGCTTCAAAAAGAAGATTTATTAAGAAGAGAAATAAAGGGAAAAGTAAATTTTTGTCTTGCTTCAGGTAAGTACCAGACAGTGTCGCTGGATGGGCTGGCAGAATTACAGATTGTCTTTATAGTGACTGAAGTAACTAGCAGTTACACATGGCTGGATACTTATTTTTGTTTGATAGCCACAGGCACTGGGCATCAATAGGTTTAAAGGGCTATGGAAGTCAAACATAGAGGGCTAGATTACAAGTGGAGCCCGTTTATGGGCGGATGATAATTAACCAGCCATTACCGCAATTTCAGAGCTGTGGTTAACTGTTTGGCAAAAATAAAAAGTTGACCAAAACACATCAAAAATACATTACAAAAGTACACTTATCCTTATAATAACACTTTCTAATAAAAAATATTTCTCGGGTGTTAGGGGAAAAAAAAGGAAGGCAAAGGGCTTTAACATAGAGATACATACATATACATTTCTAAAGATGTATATGTATATATATATATATATATATATATATATACAGTATATATGTCTATATATGTGTACAAATGTATATGTATTTATATATGTATTTACAGACATACATACACATATAAACACATAAATATATATGTATACATATATAGACATATATATAAGTGCATTAGAACATTTTGCCGTTAAGTAGATGAAAACATGTAAAAACATATTTATGCAATATTCATTTTTATTTTAATTCTTATCTATGTATTTACTGTAAATATTTTACATTCCAATGTTCTGCACATAGCAGAATATGATCTATGTATTTATAAATAGATATTCCTATATATATCTCTATATATCTATACCTATATATATTTATCTACATATATAGGTATAAATATATATTTGTTTAAAAAAAAAATCAGATATGTAGAAATTAATAAATATATTCTGTTATGTAAAGAACATTGGAATATGAAATATTCATATTTTCATGTCGGGTTACAGCAAATGAGAATTTGTTATGGTGTTTGCCAGATAGTGTCCCCCCCCCCCACACACACACACACTTTTTTCTCTATTGATTCTATGGGGGAATACATGAACGTGCATGCAATATTCAAAGTTCAGATTTTTACACTAGTCGGGTTAACACTAGAGCAACAGAAAATGTTTTCTTTCAAGTTGTAATACCAGCGCAACCCAACTAGCGCAAAAATCTTAATTCTAGCAGAGTTTTCACTACAACTCCACTTGTAATCTAGCCCTAAGAGTTATAAAGAAACAAATTATGTTTAACAACCACCTATAATTATTGGCAACTATATAAATGCAGCCCCTCCCATCTCAGAGGTACCCCAGTCTTGTCTTTGCCTACATTGGAGGAAGGTGAAGAATGAAGATGTGCATATGATTCTTCAGTGAGGGTGGCTTACAGTCTATGCTGAGGTCCATTTTACCCTCAGAGTACAGTGTTTGTCAGAGGGATGTATATGGGGGTATGGCTTTCTTTTTCATCTCATGGGAAATTTTGGTTCTGATTTGGATTCTATAATTTCTACTGTTATTGGAGGTAAAGGGGCTTTTCTTTCTTAGGCCAAGAAGTCCAAGAGGAAATCTAAAGCTCCAATCATTTTTGTTCTTTTCGTTAGAACAAGGAACAGAAAGTAGATTTCTCCCTTCAGAAACAAAGCACCTCTGGCCGAGTCTGGAGGCCTGGTGCAAGTCTGCATGAAGGTGTGGCCCTGATCCAGAGGCTCTGGTAGCAGAAGATTATGCCTTTTTCAGAAGGCTTGGTTTCAGTCTGTTCCAGGTCCCTGGGTTCTGAATATAGTTTCTCAGGGTTATCGGATAGATTTCAGAACAAGGCCTTCAGAGGAAGGTTTTTTCTGTCCAAGGAATCCCTTAAAGGCCAGCCGTCAGTTTCAGATCTAGAGACTATGGGAGTGATCAGTCAGTTTATGTCCAAAATAGATTTAAAGGATGCTTATCTTCATGTTCCAATTCACAGTGAACATTACCAATTTCTGAGGTTTGCCTTTCTAGACAAGCATTTTTAGTTTGTTGTTCTACCATTTGGTCTGGCTACAGCTCCAAGAATTTTCACAAAGTTTATGCATGCCCAACTGTCTGTGATCAGATCCCAGCTATTTCAGTATTTCCTTACCTGGATGATATCTTGGTTCAAGCTCCATCTTTTCATTTAGCAGAATCTCACACTAACAGACTGTTGTTGTTTCTCCAACAACATGGTTTGAACATCAATTTTCCAAGAGTTCATTGGTGCCTCAGACAAAGGGTTTATTTTCTGGGGTTTCAAATAGATTCAGTCTCCACGAGTCTTTCTCTAACAGATCAGAGAAAGCTAAAATTGGTTCCAGCCTGTCAGAACTTTAAGTATCTCCCTTTTCCCTCTGTTGCTCTTAGTATGGAAGTACTGGGTCTTATGATTGCTTGATTTCAGACAAGACCTCTTCAGCTTTGTATTCTTCTTTAGTAGTGCAGGGATCATACTCAGCTGTCTCAAAAGATTTTTTGGGATCACAGAAAAAGTCAGTCTCTGACTTGGTGGCTGGATCATCAGTTCATTATTCAAGGGGCTTCTTTTGCTTGTCCTACCTGGACTGTGATCACTACAGATGCAAGTGCAAGTCTTTCAGGTTGGGGAGCTGCTTGGGGGGTCTCTGACAGCACAAGGGGTTTGAGCTTCTCGGGAGGCAAGGTTGCCAATAAATATTCTAGAAGTCTGTGCTATTTTCAGGGCTCTTCAGACTTGGCATCTGTTGAAAAGTGAGTCTCATCTACGCTTTCAATCAGACAATGTCACAGCAGTGGCCTTTATCAATTGTCAGGGGGAACTTAAACTCCCTTAGCCATGAGGGAAGTATCTTGAATTCTCTCATGGGCAGAAACCAATTCTTGTCTGGTTTCTGCAGTTTATATTCCAGGAGTCAACAAATGGAAAGCAGTTTTTCTCAGTTATCAGTCTCTGCATCCAGGGGAATGGTTGCTTCACCAGAATGTATTCATTCACATTGTGGATCTTTGGGTTCTCCAAGAGATAGATCTGATGTCTTCTCGTTTAAACAACAAACTTCCCAGGTACTTTGAAAGGTCCAGGGACCTTCAGGCGGAGTTTGTGTATGCTCTAGTAGCTTGTTGGTCATTTCAGCTTGCTTATCTGTTTCCTCCTCTGGTTATTCTTTCTAGAGTGATTTCCAAGAAAAGGCTAGAGTAATCCTCATTGCCCCAGCTTGGCCTTGCAGAATTTGGTATGCAGATCTGGTTCAGATGTCAAGTTGCCCTCCTTGGCCTCTTCCTCTACGACCAGACCTCAAAGTTTGTTTTTACATCCGGATCTCAAATCTTGATGTCATAGATATTGAACACTCCAAGATGTGAGGTAACAAAACAGCCGACAGACGAGCGTATTAAATTGTTCCAGGATTTATTTAAAGTGTACAAACAAAACAGGATCACACCACTCCACACACCTCAGCCATAATACGATGCATTTCCTGCCGCTAAACGGCACTTTGTCAGGGATATGTATAACTTTACATCTGAGATTTCATTAATACCATAGGGACTGCCTGTCTTCAAGGTATATATCCAATACACTTCACTTTTGTTTAGAGCTCGTTCTCTGTTTCCACCTGTGTTACATTTTGGTATGTGGTCTATTGCTTGAAAGGAAAACAATGTATTTATGTAATCCAGTTCCTGGTAATCAAAAACTGTATTTCTTCTTTGTGTTGCAAAATGTTTTGCTACTGGGGTTCTCGGTATATCCCTCTCTAAGGATAGGAGGTTCTATCTTATTCTATCCTTCAACATGCGTGTAGTTCTACCTGTATACTGACTGAAACACAGTTTACAAGTAATAAGATATATTATGAATCTTGAATTACAATTTAAATAGTGGTTTACTGCAAATTCTTTTTTAGTGACAGTGAAGACAAATTTGTTCCCTCTTTTGATATAGCCACACGATTTGCATGGTATACCACCACACTTGTAATTACCATTCTTTTTTCTCAACCACATCTTTTCATTAAACGTAGGTTTAACTGAAAAGTCTCTCTTAAGGTTATTCTCTATAGTCTCAGCCTTCCTAGAGATCTAATCCCCATTTCTACTATATCCTTCAGTTTGGGATCATTTTTTAATAATGGACTGAATTTCTGAATGATGTTACAAATATCTGTATATTGCCTACTAAATTTTGTAGAAAAGGTTAACATATCAAATTCTTTTGATTTTTTCCTCTTTTTGTTTATCCCTTAATAGGGACTTTCTATCCATGGTTTTTTCTAGGTCTTTTTCTTTATAACCCCTATCAATTAATCTCTCTTTAAGGTTGTCTGCCTGAACTTGATAGTTTTCATCTTTTGTACAATTCCTTCTAAGGCGCATAAATTGGCCTTTAGGGATTCCTCTTTTAACACAATTGGGGTGACTAGAATCAGCTCTTAATATTGTATTTCCTGATACCTTTTTTTCTGTAGACCTCGGTATCTATTAACCCTTTCTCTTGGTCCCCTTTAATTGTTAAGTCTAAATAATCAATCCTTGTCTGCGAGCTCTGATACGTAAATTTCAAGTTTTTATCATTATCATTAAGGTATAATATAAACTGGTCTATATTTAAGATATCATTTTTCCAAATTATTAACAGATCATCTATAAACCTTGTGTAGAACTGTATATTTTCTTCAAATGGATTTCTTTTTGCAAAGATCTTTTTTAGTTCAAAATGACCAAGGTACAAATTTGCATGGGAGGGGGCAAATTTCGCCCCCATTGCTGTACCCTGGTTCTGAACATAGTACACTCCTTCAAATATTAAATAATTGTGAGTCAACAAGTATCTTACAATCTCCACTAGATAGTCAATGAAGACTTACTCAAAATTAGTGCAAATGTGAAGCATCTCTCTCAAGGCAGTAAGGCCTTCAACATGGGGAATACAGGAATACAGAGACACTACATCAACTGTCAAGAAATAGGACTCTGTATTCCATGTACAACCTTTCAACTTCCTCAAAAGGTGTTTTGTATCTCTCAGGTATCCCGGTAGACTTTTGACTATAGGCTGTAGGAAATAGTCTACCCACTTACCAAGATTTTCTCCTATAGTACCTCTGGTTGATATAATAGGTCTTCCCGGTGGTTTATGGATAGATTTGTGTATTTTTGGCAAATGTTTAAATATTGGTATTGATGGACTCTCATTAACTAAACATTCAGCTTGTGCTTGAGTAAGAAAACCTTGATAGATACCTTTGTCTAGTAATACTCTAAGTTCACTCTTAAACTGTTCTGTGGGGTTAAAGGTTAGTCTACGGTATGTATTCCTGTCAGACAATTGTCTTTCAGCTTCTGTCACATAGTCAACCCTGTTCTGGACTACAATGGTGCCACCTTTGTTAGACTTAGAAATTACCAAATTTTTATTGTCCCTTAGTTCTCTAAGGGCTACTCTCTCGCCTCTTGACAAATTATCCCATTTTTTATTATTACCTTCCCCTTTAACTTTATTCTCATACAATTGGGTTAGTTCTTCCTCTACCACTGTGTGAAATACTTCTATTAAATCTTCCCTAGCACGTATTGGATAGAAGGAACTAATATGGCCTGCTTTCTTAGTACTTGGAATACAAAGATTTGATTGATCATATCTTAGGCTCTCATTTTCCAATATTTTTAAACTAGTGATGTTACATAATTCCTTGAATTCTAATTGCTCTATATTATCAATTGTAGTTTGACTATTGGTCATAGTCATAGATATTGAACAGTTCTTAAGCATAGAGGTTTCTCAGATTCTGTGATTGAAACTTGAACCCAGGCTCGTAAGCCTATGACAAGGAAGATTTATCATAAGGTCTGGAAGGTTTTTATTTCTTGGTTTATTGATCATGGCTTTTCCTGGCATTCTTTTAGAATTCATTCAATTTTGCAGTTCTTACAGGATGGTTTGGATAAGGGCCTATCTGCCAGTTTTTGAAAGGGCATATTTTTGCTCCTTCAGTTTTGTTTTATAGGAATTGCTAATATTCCTGACATTCATGGTTTTGTTCAGGATTTGGCACGAATTAAGCCTGTGATCAAGCCAATTTCTCCTCCCTGGAATCTTAAATTGGTGTTAAAAGTTTTGCAGGCTCCTCCCTTTGAGACTATGCATAAAAGGATATTAAGGTCCTTTCTTGGCAGGTTTTGATTCTTTTGGCTATCTATTCTTCTAGAAGAGTCTCATAATTGTCTGTTCTTTCTAGTGATGCTCCTTATCTTATCTTTCATTAGGATAAGGCAATCTTAAGAACTACATTTAAATCTCTTGCCTAAAGTTGTGTCCTCTGACAATATCAGTCGGAAAAATTGTTGTCCCTTCTTTGTGTTCTAATCCCAAAAATGCTTCAGAGAGATATTTGCATAATTTTGATGATGTTAGAGCTTTGAAGTAAATTATATTGATGCTTCTTAGGATTTCAGACAAACTTCTAGTTTGGTTGCTAACTTTTCTGGTTCTAGGAAAGGACAGAAATGTTCTGCTGTTTCTTTGGCCTCTTGGTTAAACCTTTTGATTCATAAGGCTTACTTTGAGGCATGTCAGCCTCCACCAAAATAGATTATTGCTCATTCCAGAAGTTGCCACTTCTGTTGACCAAATTTGCAAGGCAGCTACTTGTTCTTTTTTGCATACTTTTACTAAATTCTACCATTTTTATGTTTTTGCTTTTTTTTAAACAGCCTTTTGTTGGAAGGTCCTTCAGGCAGTTGTCTCAGCTTGATTTATTTTTGCCTGTGTTTAAATGTTAAGTGCATTAAAAATGC
>CAJPDP010022974.1:0-10519 GCA_905336975.1 Bombina variegata variegata
AAGGTAATCACAGAGCTAAAAAGTATATTAATATAACTGTGTTGGTTATGCAAAACTGGGGAATGGCTAATAAAAGGATTATCCATCTTTTAAAACAACAAAAATTCTGGTGTTGACTGTCCCTTTAAGGTGCAATAGTCCAATGCCTGATAAGGGGAGCAAAATAACCTCAGAGGAAGCCACACAGAGATGTAAGTACAAAGTGTTCCACACAGTGGGGTTAATCACACAGCAGGGCCACTGACAGGCTTGCATTTAGTGCATTGTATGAAGTGTTACTGAACAAAGAGTACAAATATAGCACTCACAACGTTAGATAGAACAATAATTGAATAGGAACAAAGACAGAAAATAATTTAAAACTTAACTTTTATTAAGTTAGTTAAAATGGAGGGTACAAAAATAATACATTAAAATTTGCATATGCTTATTAAAGTTACGTAAGGTACAAAAATGAATTGGAACACTAATGATGAAGTAATCCTTAGATGGTGTGGGGTTAAGGGTATGGCAGGTATTGAATCCTAAATTCTGGATAATTCCTATGGAAATATCAGAAAACTAAATCTGAGACTGAGCCCCAATTGAATTGGTTGTAAATATTTGAGGCCCTTTGATACAGCCACCACGGCGAAATGCGTCAGTGGCGTCCCCTCTCCCCCCTTTTTTTAACCGCTATGCCTATTTATATACTTTTGGTATTTAACTGGTATTAATAGGTACACAATTATAATTTGTTTTAAGGGTTTCCCTCACCACCCGGTGGAACGCTAATGGCTCCCTAAAATGAGCCTTGATTATTTTCAACAGTCATACTCAGTAAACTAATAGGTATAGGCTTCTGGTTTTTCCAGAGTTATAACAACTCATATTTATATCTATGTGCTTCATCATTTGGCAAACTACAAGGTGCCATATGGTAAACTAAAAGGTATAGGTCACTGGTATTTCCAGAGAGAGCGGTACTCAAATACAAATAGCAATATTTGGTAAACTAATGGGTATAGGCTTCTGGTATTTCCAGAGTTATAACTACTTATATTCATATCTATGTTTTTTATTATTTGGCAAACTACAAGGTGCCAGACGGTAAACTAAAAGGTATAGGTCTCTGGTATTTCCAGAGAGAGCTGGTATTAAAAGGTACTCAATTACAAATAGCTCTGGGGTTTCTCCTCACCATATTTCCAGAGAGAGCTGGTATTAAAAGGGTCTCAACATCAAATAGCTCTGAGGTTTCTCCTCACCATATTTTTGCCATTGGCTCTTTAATATGAACTCTGAATGTCCCTCAAGGTAGCACTTGGTAAACCAACAGTCACAGATCTCTGGTAATACCACTTGGTAATTAAAAGGTATTGGTCTCTGGATTATTTGGCAAACTAAGGGTAATTCAAGTCTCTGATATATATTTGTTGAAAACTATTCTCAGATAGGCTCTATCACTTGGCTAACTGTTAAGCACTATTTAGAATTTCCAACTTTGGGTTTCTTTACAGAGGTAACCTCAAATATTTTCAACCAATTCAATTGGGGCTTACTCTCAGATTTAGTTTTCTGATATTTCCATAGGAATTATCCAGAATTTAGGATTCAATACCTGCCATACCCTTAACCCCACACCATCTAAGGATTACTTCATCGTTAGTGTTCCAATTCATTATTGTACCTTACCTAACTTTAATAAGCATATGCAAATTTTAATGTATCATTTTGTACCCTCTATTTTAACTAACTTAGTAAAAGTTAAGTTTTAAATTATTTTCTATCTTTGTTCCTATTCAATTATTGTTCTATCTAACATTGTGAGTGCTATATTTGTACTCTTTGTTCAGCTCTTTGCTGATCTGTTTGAAATTAGTTATCAGTTCAAGCACCTCCCCCTTTTGAAATAATTACTATTTAGTAATCACAATTATGGGAACGTTAGTTTAATTACAAGTAGTGCCATTGGTATTTCTTTGATAACCGAGAGCAATGGGATCTGACCACCCAAGGGATGTAATAATACGTCTTCACTATTTCACATTCAAGGAGAGGCTGTTGAGGGCAGCATTTACTAATAAATTATTCAGTGATAAATATCCAGGAGTCCAGTTGTTTCCAGATCTTTCCTCTTTTACACTAGCCAAGAGACGTTCGTTTGCCCCTATCACACAAAGTCTAAGAAAGGCTGGGGTCAAGTACAGATGGGGGTTCCCAGTCAGACTTTTCTTTCAATATGAAAGTAAGAATTATGTCATTTCATCTCTGGAGCAAGGCCTTAAGTTGATGACAACATTAGGCCTCGGACAGCAAGCGACTGGTTCAAACACAGCATCTAATCTACAGAGAGAGCTAAGACCTTCTGCTGCAGAGTGGCAACCTCTGACAAAAAGGCCAAACCAGCAACAGGACAAAGTTCTGCTAACACCCTCGGGGGAGTGAGATCCTCCAGGAACTATTGTGAGTAATTGCTAGAGGCCATAGTACGCTATTTCTAGCAGCTGACAACACAGAGACATGCTAATTAAGCACCTGAGGTGATTGACTGTTAACTCATAAAGTTGTTTGGGTAACCTGTTCTTTACCCTTATTATTATATTATAAAAAATGTGCTGACTTATATTGAGGATGAGAGATACCCGGGGTGTCGAGGTGCATTACATTTTCTAATTGTTGCTCATAGACCAAATGAGGGAGGTTATAACCCCATGATAGAGAAACAGACATGCCGGGTATGCTCTTTGCTTTCCCTTATTTTCTTTTCTTGAGTAGGTTCTTGAGAGTACAAGTATGTTAAGTTATATTTCTAAGGTATATTATGTTTTATATGTCTTTTGTTCTGTTTGTTCTGTTCTGTTTGAGGAATTCTAAGCCTTAAATGATAAACAACCTACACAGGTAACAGCTAAATTTTCTTTTATGTACATAAGAAACCTTGTTATATAGTAAGTAACTGAGTGCAGAATAACACTAAGATGGAACTTAGAAAGGATTATCACCCAGAGTGGTTGTAAGGTATCCCCCACACAGACCCTCCCCCTTATTGCCCATATACCTTTACTTTTATTTCTAATACATAGCACTACAGTGCTCAATTGTGTTCTCCAATCCGTCACAGAGGCGGATAGTTACTAAACCCTTCAACCCATATCTACCAGTTATAATTGGTAAGTTCACAACTCCTATAGCTCTAGCCGCCCATAGTAGGCGAGAGACGGATAAACATTTCTAAATAACATTGTTACAATCGGAAGGGTTGTGGCACATTTAATTTCAGTTTATTAGCAACCTCCGTCCCCTCCTCTCCCCTTCCTTTCCCTCCCATATACCCCTTTTCCCTTTAAACTTTCCCCCTGAGAAGTTAACTGCAGTTAAATCTAAACAAGAGAAAACAAGATCACACTTCTTCTTAGTCTTTGTTCACCTTTCTTTGGTGAATAATAGAGCGGTATTTATCTACTAATACAAGTTGCTTTATTATTACATAGAAATTAAGAGTCAATATTTGTATAATCGCAAAATCAATTGTTAGTTAATTGAGTGTATTGAGATTTTACAGATAAAAGTTTATCAAAGGTGGAATCACTAGCGTTTTGTTGGTATCATTACAATATTAACTTATCCTTTCCCCTTTATCCTCCCTTCTCTTAGTACCCCACTTTCTTTACTGTACCCCCCCTTTTTTTTCTCTCCACCTGTTATTGCCTCCCTGAATCCACAGTATGGCCGGCTTGCATTTTTTATCGCACAATACTCAGGGTCTGAATACGCCAGCTAAGAGGAGTCTCCTTCTTAATCAATTGAGAAGAAACAACATTGATGTGGTGTTTATTCAGGAGACCCACTGGCTGCAGTCGAAGGGTGAGTCATTTAAATTTCATAACTACTCACGCACATATAGGGCTTCCCACCACATGAAATCTAGGGGTGTGGCTGTCCTAATTAAGGACTCAGTGAGCTTTGAGGAAATTTATAGTGAATGCGACCCTCAGGCAAGATTTATTGTGTTGGTATGTAAACTTAATAATATAATATTTACCCTAGTAAATGGATATGCTCCCAACGTGAAGCAGATACAGTTCCTTAAAAAAATACTTAAGCATGTAATGAATATTAGACAGGGAGAACTCTGTTTGGGGGGCGACTTTAACCTCACGTGGGACCCAGACATAGACAGATTAGTGCCTCCCTCAGCTAAAAAAGATAGATCTTCTCAGTCTAAAGCTAGCGCTTTCAGAAGGGTGATATTCCAATTATACGATGCTTGGAGGGCTTACAACACATCAGATCGGGACTACACATTTTACTCGAACCCTCACAGGTCTTATTCAAGAATAGACACATTTTTTATTACAGCTAAACTACTAGATAAATTAGCCAATTCTAAAATAGTCCCAATATCTTGGTCAGACCATAATTCAGTAACAATAGAGACGGGACCTATTATGCCAAATGAGGGTTACACATGGAGACTGGCGGACTGGTCAATTCAGTCGCCTGCTGGTGTGACGGATTCCATAGAGACCATGACAGAATTCTTAGTATTGAACGATGATCATCAAACAAACAGCCAAAATTTATGGGCTACTCTCAAAGCTTACATGAGAGGATATTATATCAAATTGGCAGCTCGGGAGAAGAGGAAAAGGGGGGGTACTTTAGCCAAACTAGCATGCAAACTGAGAGCATGTCAGATACAACTTTCTGACAGTTATTATCCTGAGGTCAACACTAGGATACAGACACTGAAAGGGAAAATTCGGGAGTTAGAACTCCTCAGAGTTCAAAGAACCTTAGATAAATTTAGACAGAAATTTTATTACTGCAATAACAAACCTACCACATTTCTAGCAAACAAATTATGTCACAGAACCACGCACAGAAGGATAGATGCTATCAAACAGGGCTCAACTGTTATCCCCTCACCTAGGGATATATGATTAGCCTTTTGTAAATTTTATAGATCTCTATATAATATCCAGTCAGAACAAGGGGATTCAGAACCTATAACAAAATCTATTAAGTCATTCCTTGGAAAATTACAGTTGCCTACAGTATCGGCTGAGATGGTGAAATCTTTAAGTGACCAAATTTCAAGGGAAGCGAAACCGCAATTAACCAACTTAAGATAGGAAAAGCCCCAGGCCCAGATGGGTACACAGGAAAATGTTATAAAACGTTCAAAAAAAAAAATCCTTATTGCTATATTGCATACATTCTTCAACGAAATGATGAACACAGGGAAAGTAGCCCCGGAATTCTTAGAGGCATCTATAATTACCCTATTAAAACCAGACAAAGATCCTGGGGATTGCGGCAGTTACAGGCTCATATCCCTGATTAATGTAGACACTAAGATATATTCCAAAATATTGGCCAACCGCTTGGTGAAAGTCATACCAACCCTGATACACGGGGATCAAGTTGGGTTCATCCCAGGCAGAGAGGGACCAGACAATACCAGGCGGATAGTCCACATAATGTCAGAGGCCAAGAGGCGCGAAATACCCCTCCTTGCCCTGTCACTACATGAGGAAAAGGCGTTTGTCAGGGTGAGGTGGGAATACCTATGGGAGACACTTTGGCACTTCGGCCTGCTGACTCAATTTATTAAGGCAGTGGGAACATTATATTCATGACCTACGGCTTCCGTGAGAGGGTTTCCAATCTGAAAAATGACGGTATCCAACGGCACCAGACAGGGGTGTCCTTTGTCGCCCTTGCTTTTTGCTCTCGCGATTGAACCCCTGGTGCAGGCCATCAGTTAAGACAATAGAATAGAGGGAGTGACATTTAGAAATTCAACACATAAAATTGTGCTTTTTGCAGACGATGTGACCCTTATGTTGACTTCCCCCCAGGCCTCTCTGCCTTCTCTTATGCAACTAATTAAACAATTAGAAATCCTTAGCTTCTATAAACTAAACTTAACTAAAACAGAGGCCCTGCCAGTGGGTATACCACCTTTACTAACTGAAGATATTCGGGGCTTGTATGACTTTAAGTGGATGGACAATAGTTTAAAACACTTGGGAGTATATTTGAGCCCAGATCTGTCTATAATGATAACTAAGAACTTCACGGACAGACTACAAGAATTCAAAAAAATATTAGAATCATGGGAGTATTCAGAAATTTCATGGTCTGGAAGGATTTCAACAATAAAAATGTCTTTTCTCCCAAAAATTACATATATCTTTTGTTGCATCCCTATTCAAGTACCCAGATCAGTACTCAATAGACTACAAGGTATGGTGTCATCATACATCTGGAGAGGCAGGAAGCTGAGGGTTTCTGGTCACATCCTGCAGAGAGCGATTAAGCAAGGGGGACTAGCCTTGCCAAATATCCTAGCATACCATGACGCTGCTAGATTCTCCCATATTCTGGGATGGAGTACTGCAGACTCCGACCACAGATGGCGGGAGGTAGAGAGGGACATCATACCAATAAATATGAGATTATCAGATCTTATCTGGATACCCTCCCATTATCGAGACAATCTCGGGTTAACCCAACCAATAATGTTGGACGCACTTAGATTCTGGGATAATAATAGACATCAGCAGCATATAGCTCCACACCCATCCCCAATCCACCCTATTACAAGTGTAGCTTGGTGTCTCAGAGAATCACATATGAAAATATGGTTAGGATTGGGAGACTTGATGGTAAGTGACCTATATGAGGGAACAGAACGGATATCACTTAGTACTTTCATGGCAAAATACCACATTTCAGGTAAATATCACTTTGAAACATTTAGACTTCTTAGTTTTATATAGAACTGGGGTCTACTAAACAATGAGAAGAGGGAAAAAACATTATGGGAAACATGTTGGTTGACTGATAACAAACCCAAGGGACATACCTCTATTCTTGTCTGATTGACGGGCAGCCATTAACAAAGACTAGTGCACAGGTAGTGTGGGAAAGAGACCTAAGGGAGACTTTTGAACTTAAGACGTGGCTTAGGGAAGTAGCTTTAGCCAAGAAATTTCTCCATTGCTCCACCCTTTGGGAGGTACACTATAAAATAGTACACAGATGGCATTTGGTACCCAGACGCTTAAACCAATTTTATGCTGACGCATCTCCAGTTTGTTGGAGAGGATGTGGCCAAATAGGTACTTGGATGCACATGTGGTGGGAATGCCCCAAGATCAGACCCTTTTGGAGAACCTGTGTAGGGCTGTTGGGAGATCTCAACTATAATTTACCATTTGTCCCAGCGGTCAGCCTTTTGCATCTACACTTTCCCAGATTGACTCCGCTGAAGAAAATCTTTCTTATTTTCTTTTTTACTGCGGCCAAATTGACAATTGCCAGGAGGTGGAGGCAGACTTCTCCCCCTACTATTCAGAACGTGATAGACCAACTCACATATATTAAAAAAATGGAAGCATATGTATTTAACCTAGTAGCGAAGGCTGACTTACATCTTAAAATTTGATAAAGGTGGTCAGAATTTTTTGGCGATTAACTTTTTTTTTATTTCCCTTTCAATACACCTCTTTATTATTCTTTGATTTCTTTTCTGCCCTCACTATTATGTGGACCTTATCCCCCCTCAACGTACCCATTCTTTCCCCCTGCACCTATTGAAAATAACATAGCTCAGTGATGTATACCAATTAATTATCAGAAGTTAGAATTACTGGTGGAGGAGGAGCTGGCAGCAGCAAGTATGGCGGCATGAGCCCTGAGCTCCTGAGACCTGACTATGTAAGACCTATGTAAGAAAAATACGAGAAAATTTTACATAGAGACTTATTTTACATAGAGACTTATTTTCACCTAAAGACACACATAAAGAGTCTTAAAGGACAACGGTAAAACAAGCAAGCAAATTAGTCGGCTGAATGACAACTAATTAAACAGGAGAAATACAACTTAACAGATACAACTTAACAGATACAAAAGTAACAAACCTCTGCTCTGAAGTGCTGAAGTGCTCTGAAAAGTGCTCTGAAAAGTAACCGATGATATATAGCTATACACCCTGCTCCCTGGGAAGACACAGAGGGATCAGAGGCGGGTACAGGTTTGAGATTGAGAGAGCAGATAGGAAGGAACCCGCTGACTGCTGATTGCTGTCTGACTGTAGTGAACTAACTACCGGTCGCTGTCTGGTCAAACGACGGAGAGGGGTGTTGTCAGGTCCTGCAGGCACAGTGTTAGCATGACGGCAGGAGAACGCTGAGCTGGAGGACGCTCATTACGAAAAACAGGACGCTGACGACCTCTGTATCTGGGGGAGTGGGAGAGCTGGAGAGGGAGAGGTGGACAGACGGAGAAGTAGAGTGGTGAGAGAGACTTGGACTCAGATGCAGAGAGACGCAGAGAGCTACATATGCTACACAAGGAACAATTGGGTTTTCCAGGCCCTTTGAAGCTTAGTGCCTTACTGCCGATAATAGGAATAACAGTACCGATAACGGGAAGCAGTGGGTGCGAAGGAGGCTCCTAGATAAATCTAAAGATAAAATTAAAGAGCCGAAAGTCTAAGAGACTTAGGAGACTTCTCTCTTTTCTTCTCTAAAATTGGTGCGTGAAACATAAAGAATATGTAGAACATTTAAAACACAGCACAAAACAAAATCATATAAGGTATATAAGGCTTATAAATACAAAAAAGACAAGAGTAGGCGCTTTTGGAATCCTAAAGCCAAGTACCGGAGGATCCCCCAAACTAAGATCCTCAAGGAAATGTGTGGACAACAAAAGGGAGGAAGTACTGGCACTGTACAGCTAGGGGGTGACCTATATAAATAATAATCTATAATATATTGATGGATATCTCCAGCGAAATTTTGAAAACTCAGGGAAGGCCATATACCAAGGGACTGAATTGTAAGTATTAGCAAATTAGTATGTATAAGGTCATAAATATAGTCAGCCTAACACTAAAAGACGAGCTCGTTGAAAGCAGAATCCTAAAGTGTGTGTAGGTCTATATAAGAATGAATCAGAAATCGGTGAACAAATATTAGTAACAAAATAATATGGATACGGTCATATATATAGTCAGCCTAACACTAAATGACGAGCTCGTTGAAAGCAGAATCCTAAAGTGTGTAGGTCTATAAAAGAGTGAATTAATCAGAAAACAGTGAAAAAATATGTGTTATATATGTACAATGTCACATAAAACTACCCATATCAAAATTCATAAATGGAGTAAATATATAATTTATTAGACAATTGATTGTTAAAACTTATTGGCTCAAACTCATATGTGAACCAGTTCTAAGTTATCATAAAAAACAGTTAAAATATATACAGACAGAGATAATTGGCAGAATTTAAATAAAATACAATGCTGGACGTCCAGAGAAAAAAAGGCTAAGAAAATTATTTTAAAAGCGATATTAGTTGAATTCTAACGGTTGTCTAATAGCTCTTAGAGGAAAAAATCACAGTACCTTATCCCCCTCCTCTCTACGTATAGAGGGAGAGGTTTAGATGTGTAAGGAGTAGATCCGCTCTCATGTGAAAGAGCTACGGCTAAAAAATCTGAGTATTCTCTGATGAGAATCGTTCGTGTAAAGTGAATTCGCAGAATGGATATGCGGCTCTCAAAAGAGGAGGAGACTACCGATAGCAGTCTGCTTCTTTACAGTTGTCTTAGTGTTTTTATATCAAAACAGGATCGCGGCTCTCAATGTTAGAGGTGGTGTGTATACCCGCTCCTGCGGGTGTCTTGTCAGAAGCTTATCGAAACTCCTTAGCTGTTGGATGTACTTCGCGGTGCGGCTCTTGGAAGTGACTGCTCTGCTGACAAGGAGTGTAGTTTTGTTTGTATTCCCGGTTCGTCCTCAATGTGGGTAATTCACATTCGACCGTGGAGATGTATAAACAGTACACAGTGGTTGGTCTTGGAGGAGAGTTCTTTTCCTAGCGTCAGCTATGTGATGTTTGAGTCAGTAGGTGAAGTCTTGTTCCTTGTGTCAGCTATGTGGCGCTTAGCTCCTTGGTGCACACAGTGTGTGACTTAGGTAGGTTTGGTAGCTCAAATCCAACGCGTTTTACCCCATGCCAGGGGCTTTATCAAGAATGGGCTACCTGTGCAAAGCAGTCTTGTAATATAGACGGCTTTGTAATTTGATTGGACCATCAGGTAATGGGCGTGGTCAGCAGGTGTGTAATTTATTAAGGTGGTATATACCCTTAGTCCTTTAGTTTCACCATAAACTGGGTATTATTGTCAGTTTCTTGTGATTCCTCTTTTTGCTGAGATTCTGTGTAATGTCTCTGCTCAGCAGAAAAAGAAAAAGAAATACATCTGGATGGAGAGACCACTCCCCCGGATGCAAGGCTGACAACTGAGAAAATCCGCTTCCCAATTGACTACACTTGGAATATGAATTGCAGAAATTATACAAGAGTTGATCTCTGCCCAAGAAAGTATCTGAGATACTTCTTTCATTGCTAAAGAGCTGTGAGTCCCTCCCTGATGATTGACATATGCCACTGTTGTGATATTGTCTGTCTGAAAATGAATGAAAAGTTCTCTCTTTAACAGAGGCCAAGC
>CAJPDP010022984.1:0-10144 GCA_905336975.1 Bombina variegata variegata
ATATATATATATATATAAAGTTAATTAGGGGAAAGAAGGGTCTGTTATCCTATAACAAAGAATAACAAAGAATATCCCGGTATCTTAACTGGATATATCAAAAGTAAACAAAAACAACAACAAAAACAGCACTTCTCCCCTCTCAAACCATATTTTAAAAAACATTTCTTATTTTTAGCACTCATGCCCGTTGTAACCAATTAATAAATAGCTTGGCTTTTCTTATTGGCACTATAAGATGAAAATGTGTTAGTGGGAATATTTTAATAATTCCTCAGGGAGTGACTTTAGAATCATTTTAATTAATGTTTCTAAAATGTACCTCTTGGCCTAATAAAATGTACCCCCTTTCTATAGAATGCTATAGAAACCACATATAAAAGTGAATTATTAGTCTTTTGCAGCTTTTTAATCCTCCAAATCATGTGAAATTCATGTTTTGGCATTTCTGTAATTGGTTCATTCATTGGCAGTCCAGCTTTTGTCCCTGTGTGCTTCTTGTCTATCTGCATGAGATAGGATAATACACCTACATATCTGTAATTTACATTTGCTTCTAGGAAATGCTTTTACCTGTTACCAAAAACCAAAACTGCTCTCTAGTTTATAGACCAGGCTGTCCTATCAGCTAATAGTAAAGTATTTATCTTATAGGTGAAAGAGAACTCTAGAACTTTGGAACTGCACACACATCTAGATTTTAACTTACATCAGGATAAATCAATATTGAGACCCACAACTAATGACCAAGCTTTTTATTGAACAGGAGATCTACACTCCTTTCTTTTTGTCTGGATAGCAAAGACTAGGAACTGTTAACATAATCAGAGGTTTGATTTTATACTTTTCTTGACCTAGGGTTTATAAAGAAGCAAAGTGACTGCTAGTGATCTTTTCAAGATAAAGAAACAATGTGTTTCAGCGCGGTGCCCAGATGTATAGATCAGTTCATCAATACAAGCCAGTGTTTCTTGTTTCCATTTATCAATTACAAATAAAAGATCAGATTTAAATCATTTCCCTACCTGAGCCCAGGTGCTTCAATCATTTGAATCTTTTCAGCTCATGCTGGAAAATCTGTTCTAAGGAGTTTTCATATAAGGCTATCAGTATCAGACAGAGCAAGTAACACAAGGAGTGAAGGCCACAGAGTCTGCTTTATTGACAGCAACATTATAAGATGGGCAATAAAGCTTACAAGGAAGTAGTGTTTATGAGGAAAACTTTTGAATGAGAATGCAAAACCTCTGAACAGCACATTATATATGACACTGCTTTCTTGCTGCATTTTTTAAGCTAGCTAGATAAATGATTGAGAATGTTACAGTTTGTGGTTCTTACTTTATACAGGTTCCCATGACTGTAACCGGGTTAGCTGCTCAGATTTGTCACTTTCACTGACTGAGCTACCTAGTAAACATTTTGCTTGTATTTAAAATGTGACCCTCCGTGGCTGGAATAAAGCCCACTAGTGTCTGAACTTTGAGGCAGTACATACAGTTTGTTGAGGTACAGATTTCTGTTTTTATCTTCATAAGCAGCTGGTTTGTTTCAGTATGATTCAATTTCACCCTGTACTTGTTAATCACTGTATGTGGTTTGTTTCAGTATGATTCAATATCACCCTGTGCTTGTTAATCACTGTATGATTGAGAGCATAATCTATGTATCTCTTCTTTCTCATACTGTACCTCATTTGCTCTTCCCACACTCATTTTGGCATCTGGTCATCTACATTGATCACTTGTTCATTTTCTTCTTCATATTTTGTTTCTTCTTCTACTGTTTGTTGTCTTACACCTTCTGTGTCCTCTTTTCTCCACACCAGTCCTCTGNNTGTTCATCATCACCTCTCTAGTCCTAATCTGTTTTCCATTATTTAAGCCCTCATCTTCTTTTCTTATCCTCTGTCTCCAAGCCCTCTACTCTCTATCCTACACTTTGCCAACTCCCTATCTGTGTGAATAGTGTCTCTATTCTACATGCCGGCTTACTCCTCATTAGGTGACTCCCATGAAGCCTTATCTTTTCCCATCCTCATAATTCATCACTTTCCCATTCTCTTCCAGTCCATGCTTCTGCTTACTGTTCTCCAGTTGTCTCATCTTACTCCCATTGTCTGATCTCTTGCATCCTCTTCATATCTTATTCATGATATTTACAAAATAGAGTGACAGAAGTATATTAAAAATGTTTAATGTTTTTGTAAATCAAACTACTACCTTATATTTGGTCAGTTTTGAGGTGTGATTAAATAACAAAAACGGGAGGTTTCTCTGTCTTAAAATGCCTGGGCCTTTTTTTTGGTCCCAGTCCATCCCTGTCACATACCCACATCTGACATAATATCAGACTCCTGTCCTTGTAGCCTTGCTAATCAGCTGAATTACGTACATTGTAACTCAGGTCCCCAAGGTCCTAAAGCTCCTATTTAAGCCACATATCCACATCAAGCCTCAGATCAGACTGCTGGCCTTACAGACTCTCAACATTTGTACAATTTTCACTGTATATCACTACTGTTTACGTTGTTCACATGGTGCTACCTCTCAGGCACTGAATCTACAGGCTTTTTGTACAAGGGGGGTGAAAGGAGGACAGCTAGACAGAAATGTGCAAGTGATATTGCTTCCTTCTGTTTGTTTTGTTTTAAATATATATTTTTTTGTAGACCATATATACTTTTGCTACACATTTTGGTTATAATAACAAACCGTACAATTCAATGTTGCTTTCCTGGCAAACCCACATATGAGCAACACTATCCTATCGTCATATTGTCAGGGCTAAAAGAAAAGAAAAAACATGTTCTTGACTTTGTACTTTTATATTTCCCCTTTCTATCCATATTGTGTTCTTCCTTTTCTCACATCTCCATCTCTTCAGTCACCATCTTTTGCTAGTGTCTTACTTGCCTCCAATACACGTTCTTCCACTTTCCAAAGTGCATTTCACCTCCTCTTTATCCCAGTTTCTCTGCTCTCTCTTCTGTGCTTCACACTTGATTTGGAGTGTAAAAATATTAAAATGAATAAAAAAGTGATTTAATAACAGTAAATTCACCACTTGCTTCTGCCTGATGTTTCCAGTGTATCCTATTAAACGGACAATAGAGTAAAACAAAAGACTCTATATGATAGACCACATAATAAAAATAGATATGTGTGCAACTATACAGTATGTGTGTGTATGTGTTTGTATATATACAGTATATATATATATTTATTTAAACATAGACACCCATTAGATTATATATAGGTGAGGCGTCAGTTAAAGGTTGGTAATATTGAAATATCACAAACATGCGCAAGTCAATTATTTACTATGGAGATACACCTCTTACATATGCAATACCAGGGAGGTTTGGTGTTCTTTTACTGACCCAGAGAATTGCATTTGAAGTAGGTGTAATCATATGGGATAAGGATTATTATTGCCAATCTGGATTTATATATGATTTTGCTTTTTTGTTATTCATGATTTATGTAAGATTGACCACTTTTTTGAGATACTGTTTTTCATATTTTACATTAGTCCACAGCAATAATGTGCAGTGAGGTCAGAGGCTGGTGAGGCACTGGCTTATGATAGTCCAGAGAAACACATATAGGAACCTAATAGAGTTAGCTTAAATTTGAAATTTTCCCTTACATGAATGAGATAGAACATACATTTTTATACAACTTTACGATTTACTTCTATTATCTAATTTGCTTTGTTCTCTTGGTATCCTTTATTTAAAAGCATACCTAGGTAGCCTCAAGAGCTGAGAGCTAGCTGCTGATTGGTGGCTGCACATATACGCCTCTAGCCATTGGCATACTATTGTGTTCAGCTAGCTCCCAGTAATGCTTTGCTGCTCCTTCAATAAATTATACCAAAAGAATAAAGAACATGTTAATAGAAGTAAATTGAAATGTTTAAAATTGTTTGCTCTATCTGAACCACCAAAATAAAATATTTGGGTTTCATGTCCCTTTATAATATTCAAAGTGACATATGGCAACACTGTCTTTTTATTAAAAAGAGACATGAAAAAAGGTGTATAGCCTGTGAAGTTGTCTATTGCAACATGTACCAAAATGAATGGCATAACTGAATGAAAAGAAAAACTTTATTAATAAACAAATAACCCACAATGCAACTATGTTTTCAGTTATGCTTATATGATTTTTTATCCTTGTGTCAAAATTAACTATACGATTGCAGTAAGTTCCTTTAGAACAAAAGCCTAAGAACAAGATCTTTAGCCCCCAATATATTTGTAGTTCATATTTTTGAAGATATAAAATGGTACAAATATAACGTCTAGCACTGCAGCACTGACTGACAAGTCAACTAGAAACTTTACAACCATGATAATAATATATACAGTCTGTGTAAGACAATTCACAGAATATACAACGTACAATAAAAAAGCAGCCTATATGACCTACCTCTCAAGGCTTAAATCCCACTATGCACATGTGCCTCAAGTAGCCACCCGCTCAACCACGTCCTCCTGTGCCTCTAGTGTTGCTTAGTGTGAGTGTGGATGGGGCAACACGCAGCGTGACTCCTCCTGGTAGGCCTAGGGCGGCTGGTGATGACTGTCTGACAGTGACACAGAGTGACCCCCCCAATGAGGCAGCATAATTGCTGCCTCTTTTTGATATAATTGGTTTGGATAAGGGAGGTAGAGGTGTGACAAAACATGGCTGCTGGCCAGTGTGCTTGTATAGGCTGTGTAATGAGAGAGGTAGACCTGCTCACTGCCTTTCTTCATAATATTTTTTTTAATTTTATTTAAAAAAAAATAATAATCTTGGACATGACAGATGGACAGCATATACCTGATTATTATTAATTGGTAGTTAGGTAGTCCACAACTGCCATAGAAACTCACTGGCTTATAGGGTCAAGTCCTGCAGCTTTATTGGTTGGAATGCACCACAAGCATATCAACATATATTTTTCAGCAGAACATCAATTTTTAAAGACTATAAAACAATTGAAAATGTCCTTGTTTAGATGCAAGAGAAAGAAAAACAATCTTTATTTTATTTTTAATAAATAATTTTGTGGGGTGGAGGGAATTGTCAAATCAATTGCTATTTTTCTTTGCCCATTGAGCCAGAAAGAGGAATTTACTGCTGATAAAATCATCTTTCCTGCTTTCTTTGCTCACCATTTCTATCATTTTTATTCTGTACCTGCTTTTCTCTCAAGATGTGCTCACTCCCCCCTCACAAATCATATGGATTTTCCCCAACCTTTGATGTAATTGACTAAATAAAATCTGCAGTGTCCCTCTGTGAATAATTAAATCCTGTATAAGTTTTAAATGTGTGTGCTATGTATACATAGGGTTTATCTCTGCCTTTTGCTTTTTTGGTTCCATAATATTAAGTTGTACATTAAAAAAAGAGTGCATTTTTTTCTTTTTTCCCTCTCAGTGCATTACAATAAATAGCTGTCAGGCTTGTGTCAGGAATGAAATTATACATGCACATTAAGGCGTTGATTACATTGTTTTGTATACACTGCTATTAGCATACTGAAATGAAAGTCTCATTTTGTACGGCTGCTCCTTACTCCAAAGCGACAAAAGATCTCTGTAATGTAAAATACAATCTAAGCAATTGTTCTGCTGTGAATCTCCTGCAACACGAAATAAACCTGCAGTTTACAAAAATAAATAAATAACAACATCACACAGCTATAATATCTTGCTGCATGTCAGACTGTCGCTACACTTAATATTCATGTAACAGAATTTAGGTTTGTTAATACGAATGTTCAGTACAGAAGAGCTGTGATTTTCCACTAAGTAAGTGGGATGTATATTTGCCAGAAAATGTGGACGATTTTAGATATTGCCTTTCGGCTGCAGAATCTTCAGTCCTTCCCTCCCCCCCTGCTTCCTCCGCACCCTTTTCCCCAGTTGTTTGCATAATTCATACAGCACTTCCAGCTATCCTCATCTTACATCTTCTGATAATGAATGCTTATTAGCATCTTATCTGCAGGGCAAGTATCCTTGTTTTTTTATAATTTGTGACTGTGTGAAGACGCTGTATTTTTCATCAGATGTTTTTATTTGTCATGGTCTATTCAACTACTGGGATTGTTGTTCCATTTATTTAACAGTAGAGGTCTAGAAAAAAATCAACTCTGCCTCAGATGATTTAACTGACATTTTTGAAATTATAATATGAGGATGCTGTCAATAATGAATTTACCAAATATAAAACGTTAGCCTCTTATCATTATTTCTTCCTTGTAAAATATTCTAACAGAGGAATAAAATGTATCTGCAACTAATGATCTGGTATGATTGTGTTGATAATTTTAATACGGTGCTGCACAGTTAATCTTTACGTTGGTAAAAATCCACATATTGTGCATCCATGATGAGGGATAATGGGGATGCTAAACAGATGCAGATCACCAGAAAACTATTTATCAGGAGATATGCACAGATGTATATGAGGTCAACTTATACATTTCTATTATAATATATATATATATATATATTTATATGTGTGTGTCTGTGTGCGTATGTGTATATATATATATATATATATATATATGTGTATATATGTGTGTGTATGCTTATATCGGTGACATAAATGTATCTGTCTTTTCCTTCTGTTGCTAATCTCTTCGTTCTGCTCATCTTTCATTTATTCACTTATCTGATTTTGCTGTCTCTCCCCTATTTTATATTAATCTCCATTTTTTTCAACTTCCCAATAATTATATTTTGCATTAACAGCTTAGATTGATCGGCTGCATGAGCCAAGGGCAGATACCTTCATTTACTTTTCTGTATTATTTTGTGTTAATCCTTCAAAAATGACAGAAGACTAAGCAGAGAACTAGTGACTTTTATACAGCACCATACACCAAATCCCTCTGGAGCGTCTAATCTTAGTTCCTGGAAAACTAAATGGATGCTGCTTTTTATGTCCAGGTAGCATTGATTTATTATTCACTTAATGTCTCAGTTAACAAACTGGTAAGAAGTTTGTGCTGATAAAATAATAGTGAATTATATGAAAGGCTATCCAAAGATCTGAGGGAGTATGCCTAGAAGTTAATATATCTGGAGTTTCTCAAACCTGTAGCATCTAACAGACCAGATGTAACAGTTCTCCCCATCTTAGCACAAGTGTAATATTCACATTAAATGGACATAGAACAATTTTTGCAACACACTTTTATTTGCAAAAATATTTCTATGAAAAGTTATCACATATAGGGGGGGGGGCTCACCTCTTAATCACATATGCAATAGCACAAGTATTATCACTCAATCCAATGACAATAGAGTCTCTAGACCCACCATCTAAAGTTCACACATAGGGTAAGATTTATCAATCTGTGACAGGATTCACATGTTTAACATTGCATGAGCAAACACTTGTGCAAATCTGCCCCCTACCCTCACATAACCAATTGTATTTGAGTACGGCTTGACAATCAGTCCAGTCGAATGAATCTGGGGTGGTTTTTATCCACCAACTCAAATTGGCGAGAGAGTTTATGAAGCAGTGGTTTAAATGGCTGCTTCATAAATATCAGTTGCAGGCTCAAATGACCGAGCCTGCAGTCGATTGGGACCTTTGACTCATGATAAATCTTGCCTATAATGTGTAATCAATAGTCCAACATCAGTCTTGTTCACATGTGAGAGTCACTTATACTTATTCTTCACTCCTAAAGCAGCTGAGCACATCTAGAAAACAACAACAAATAGGAGGCGCCTCATGCTGTAATACAGTCAATAAGGAGAGTGTTAAAATGATCAATTCCCCTTCACGTGTAAGAAAGCACTATAAACAGTGCTGGTGGGCTCCCTTCCAGTTCCTCTAGTCATTGGTGCCGCCATGTTGGAATCAATCTTTCACTACATTCCAGTGCTGACCTATTTGCAAATGTGCAGCAACTCTTCTTCAGATACCTAAAGTAAAACCTATGTTGCATAATGGCAGCACCCATGATTAGAGGTATTTAGTGTCCATTAGGATTGCTAAATGTTCTATAAACATCTACCAAGATGAAATAGAACATAGCAAGGATTATGTGGAATTGAACTTATTCCTGCTGGTAAAAATAGGATGATTACAGGATTTAAAAAGACACTCAAGTCAAAATTAAACTTTCATGATTCAGACAGAGCATGCAATTTTAAGCAACTTTCCAATTTACTTCTATTAACAAAATGTGCACAGTCTTTTAATGTTTACACTTTGAGTCACCAACTCCTACTGAGCATGTGCAAGAATTCACAGATTATACATCTATGCATTTGTGATTGGCTGATGGTTGTCACATGATACAGGAGGAGTGGAAACAGACATAACTGAAATTTGTCAGAAAAAAATCTACTTCTCATTTAAAGTTGACTAAGTGCTATTGCATTGTATTTTTACCATGCAGTTATTGATTATGTAAATCTACTGTATTTACTTATCCTTTAAAAAAAGGTTAAATGTTTGATCTGCAACATTACTTAAAGGGACAGTAAAGTCATACTTAGCCATTCATTATTCAGATAGATTATACAATTTTAAACAACTTCTCATATTACTAGTATTATTTAATTTGCTTCCTTCTCTTGTTATCCTTTGCTGAAATGTTTATATAGGTAAGCTCAGGAGCCGCAAAGAACCTAGGTTCTAGCTGCTGATTGGTGGCTACCAATTGTCATTGGCTCCTCCATGTGTCTTTAGAAACCGGTAGTGCAGTGCTGCTCCTTCGACAAATGATACCAAGAGAATGAAACAAATTTGATAAAAGAAGTAAACTGGAACTGGTTTAAAATTGTATATCCTGCCTAAATCATGAAAGAAAAATTGTCCCTTTTAATGAGACTACATTTCCTGCATTAATGTTGCAGATACATTCAAGTAGCCACTACGGTCAAGTTGCTTTGTAAAATATTGTTAAGAACCACACAAAACACAGCATGTCTGAACTTCAGCATGTTATATAAAAGATGTTTACAGAAAATTGCATAAAAAAGTCAATTTATGCATAAAAATGTATGGAGTTAATTGTCAGAAAACTAGTAGTTGCTACATAATACATTAATTGAATGGTAAAAAAAGAACCAATGAAAACAATGGCAGGGTTTAAGAAAAAAAAGCTTTGAGGAATTCCAGTTGTTTTACATATATTTTACCCAACACTGATTTATTGCTTAAATCTAAGGAATTGCAATTCCAATCATAGAAAAAATCTCCAAGTAACATGACAGCAAACATTTCCAATTAGCAATAAAGTAGACTATTATCTGCACATCAAAAAGCCAAATGGGTTCATTATCTAGCAATCATGAAAACAACATTTATTTTCCTTAAGGAGTTATCTCCTTTTGAACAAAATGTCTGTAAATGAAATTCTGCACATCTTTTATGGCATCATCAGTATACAAATAAAAGCATTGAGAAGCTGGAGTATAGATTGATTTTAAGTTGTGATACCAGATGATAAACCAACAATATAATGAAATGTGCTGCTGAGACGCTACAATTGCTCAAACAGGTTCATTAAATGTGTGCTGATAAAAACAGCTTTTGCACAGTAAACACAGCTTTGCAATAAACACAACTGTAAAGCATTTCTTTGGCATCAAAATAAATATAGCACACAGGTTACTTGGAAATGTCAAGAAATGCAAAACACTGAACCACAGAAAAGGCAAACAAATCTGCCAAATAGAACTAATCACTCGAATGTACTAACTTACATAATACAAATACAGTATTTATGGGGGTATGAACAGCATATTAAAAAACATAAACAATAACTATTTTAGTATATTTGAGAGAGACAGATGATAGAAAGATAGTATTTATCAATTCATATTTTTAGAAATATTTTAATAATGTGTTTACTTCATAAAAAGTCAGCTAGAAACCACTAGTACAAATTCTATAGTTGTACCGTTAACAGAGATTATTCACTTATTCACAGCTTTTTAAAATTTGATTACAAACTTGAACCATGGAATGTTTGTTGTTTTTTTGTTTTTGCCTGTTTATATTTTTTTTTTTCATTTTATTTTCTTTTTATACAGTTCTGAAAAATAATAATTTGCAGAATAGGGATATTAGCAGCTTTTGGTCAATCAACAATAGAATGTGACAAGCAAACA
>CAJPDP010023099.1:0-10131 GCA_905336975.1 Bombina variegata variegata
CTTTGATTGAAGAGGATGGCTCCGCATTGGCCGGATAGAAGATGGCTCCGCTCCGGAAGGATGAAGATAGAAGATGCAGCCTGGATGAAGCCTTCTGCAGTCTGGAGGACCTCTTCTGCCCCGATCGGATGAAGACTTCGGACCCTCTGGAGGACCACTTATGCCCGGCTAGGGAGATCTTCAGGGGGTTAGTGTTAGTTTTTTTTATGGTATTATCTGGGACCTCCCTGGCAGGGATAAACCCCACTTGGTCTGTTGATACCAATTAGGGCAAGAATTTATTCAACCTATTGGCGAGGATTTTAGCTATTATTTTGACATCTGAATTTAAGAGGGATATGGGACGGTAGTTCTCTGGCCTGTCAGCAGGTTTACCTGCATTCGGGATTACAACAATGTGTGCCTTAAGCATAGTGCTTGGAAGGGTGGGGGATTCCGGGAGTTGATGGAGAATAGATAAGATATGTGATATTAAAATGTCTGCATAGGTTTTGTAGTATTTGAGGCCAAACCCATCCGGTCCCGGGCTCTTTCCAGCTGGCAAATCTTTGATTGTCCGTAAGACCTCTTCCCTCATGAAAGGGGATTCTAGGAGTTTGGAGTCTTCCCTGAGGAGCTTAGGTATGCCAAGTTCCTCCAAGTATTGCTGTGCTGCAATATTATTGTTTAGCCCGGGGTCGTGAGCATCTCTGACTGCCTACACTTGTGCTGGTGTCTGCAAGTTATAAAGGGAGCTGTACTCCTTGAATATGTTTGCTATGGATGCTCTGTCCACCCTAGCTTTCCCCTGACTATCGACCAATGTGTGAACATATGCTTTGAGGTTTTTCCGGGTTATCGCTCAGGCCAATAATTTCCCAGCCTTATCTCCCTGTTTGAAGAATTGTTGCCTTAATAGCAGGGCCTTTCTCTGATGTTCGTCCGGTAGGAAATGCAATAGGTCGGTCCTGGCCTGAGCAAGCGCTGTCTGCAAAGTCTCATCTCTTGGATTCTGTTTGTGAGCTACCTCTCTTTCTGTCACTTGTTGTATGAGTTTCTGGTAATGCTCGTTATGCTGTTTTGTGAGTTTTGCTTTGTATTTTATTAGTTCCCCTGTCGTGACACATTTATGTGCTTCCTATATAATGGTTCATTGTAAGAAATCTGTTGTGTTTAAGTCAAAGTATTCTGTTAGTGTTTTGGCTATGTCTGATTTGATGATAGGGTTGTCAAGCATGGAATGGTCCAGTTTCCATATATAGGACGTAATGGGGGTATTGGGCCATTTTATTGAGCAACGCACTGGGGCATGATCTGACCGGGTGATCGGCCTGATGTCTGAGCTGGTGGTTACAGTAAGTCCTGTGGTGTCAGTGAAGAGGTAATCTATTCTAGAGTACTTCCTGTGTGGGTGCGAGAAGAATGTGTAATTTTTAGTGGTGGGGTGGAACACTCTCCAAATATCATGTAGCACTAATTTTCTGAGGTGATTGGTCAAATTTTGTATTATCTTAGCAGGAGCGCTGGAGACGCCATTGGAGGTGTCCATAGGTGGATTTAGTGGAATGTTAAAGTCCCCTCCAAGAAATGTTATGGCTGCCTTCGATTCCAATAGCTTATGAGCTACTTTCTTAAAGAAAGCAGATTGGGAGTGGTTAGGGGCATACAGGTTTGTCAGTATGATCGGTCTGTTGTAGAACGTGCCTGTTAATATCAGAAACCTTCCATCTGGATATCTTTCTATCTGGGACAATTGAAAGGGTATTCTGTTGCTAAACAAAATTCCCACTCCGTTTTTTTTTTGTCGGCCCTGATGCAAAATATGCGGTGGGGATGTAGCGATTGTACCATTTTGGTTCATGAAACCTTGAGAAGTGGGTCTCCTGTATTCATATAATGTCACCTCCCATTCTGGCTAGGTCCCTTGTTACTATTGAATGCTTTCCAGCTTTGTAACGAAGCCATCAGCACGCTCTGATGGGGGGTGTGGAGGATGAGAAAGAAAAAAAAGGGGAAGGAGAAGTGAAGGGGTGAAGGGGTTTCGTGATCAGAGGAGGGAGTTAATGGAGATGAGGAGGGGTATTAGAAATGGGGGAAGATTGAAAGGTTAGGATAAGATAGTATGAAGTTTGATGGGAGTGTTAGGGAGAGATAGAATACTGCTTGTTTGAAGCGTGTATTCACAGTGTTGAATCAATAAATATACAGTATGTTTTAGGTTTCTATGAACTAGTAACGTAACAATAAGTCAACACTCAACAATACCAATAAATGCAATCAAGGGTAGTAAACCTAGTGCTACTATATGTTGTCATTTGAACAACTGATTGTTCCTTCTAGTTTGTGTAATATAAAAAACGGAAGCTGCATAATAATAATAACAATACATAAATAATTAAAAAAAATAATTAAAAAGGAGAACGTGCCTTTGTGTTTTCCTTTGGGTTTTATGCCCTACATGTGCTGTGCTCTGTGTCGGGGACCTCTTATTTAGCTAGGTCCCTCCTTGTGGCCATTGTGCTTTAAGTGTTTTACTACCTTGGCTGCCCCATCCAAAGGGATACAGTTGTAAGCTATCTATGTCTATAAGTTGCTTTTGTGGCTGGTAGGTATGTTCTCCGTTGATTTGGTGTTGGTCATTTACTCAGGGTGTGAGTGAAAAGCTGAGTGTAGTCCCTGTGAGTGCATTCTGTTCATTTTTGTCCCCTGGTCTTATGTACAGATTTGATATTCTTACTGTTAGGGCCTTTACTAATTATTCTATTCCTTGTCCTGGGGGCCTTCGAACGAATGCTGTATGTGAGGGCTTATTCATAGGGCAAGTAAGCTTTGTGTAGGTAGTTAGGTAAGCATGTGGGCCAGCTAATTCCTATTGGCGTTTTGCCCGCAAAGTGCTGTGTCTGCACTAAACGACTGACTTTGTGGGTGAGGGTTTGGATGGTTAAAAGTGTCTAGTGAATCTGTGTGTGTCCTAGTGTTTCTGGCCTCATCGTGCTGCTGTCTCATGTATTGCGTGTAAGTGGTTGGTCTTACATATGGAAAGTTATAACATTTGAACTTTATAAACGACTTAATTAGTATAACAATGTTTAACAACATATAAAATGAATCATTTCAACTTGTCTGTTAAGGCCTCTGAGTTTCTTAGTGCAAAGGTCACTGTTTCCATTCAGAGTCTCTGGGCCATCCAGAATAAAAAAAAAAACACTAGTGTTCAGGATTGTCTGCGCTAAGTGTCTGTTGTTCATTCAGCCGGGACGTTCTCCTCTGCAGGAGGTGCGACCTCTGGTGGGTCACCTCTGTCGCTGGGTAATAGTTAAGAAGACCGTATCTTTGTACCCAGTACTTGATCGAAGTTAGGCAGATCCATGGCATTTCTGAAGACTGCAGTGTTGTTGTCTTTACTTGCCATGATACTTGTTGGGAATCCCCAATGGTAAGAAATTTGCTTGTCCTTGAGGACGGTGGTGATGTACCTCAGGTCTCTCCTCTTCTGGAGCGTTGCAGGGCAGAGATCTGTGAAGACTTGGATTTCTGCTCTATCATACATTAGTGGATGCCTTAGTCTTGCATTTTTGAGGATATCTTCTTTGTCCTTATAGTATAAGAGCTTGATTATCACATCCCGGGGCAGTGCCCTACTAGGTGGTTTAGGATGGAGTGCTCTATGTGCGCTCTCAATATGAACATCTGTAGCTGTAAGCAAATTCTTTATATGTCTGATGAGGTCTTGTATGTACTTATGCAATTTAGATGGGCTCACGGACTCAGGGATACCTCGGAACCTTAAGTTGTTCCTCCTGCTCCTGTTTTCCAAGTCTTCAATGCATTCAGTAAGGTTTTGTACTACTACCTCCTGTGATTGTAAAAAGCTGCCTGGTGTTGCAGTTCTGAGCAAATTTTTCCTTGTTTTTCTTCTACCAGGTTAACTCTATGGTCTACTGCTTTTATATCTTTTTTGAGCTCTGAAAACATTAGCTTGACGTCCGCCATTGCTTCTTTGATGTCTGCTTTCAAGGAGAGATGCCTGATGTCCTCCTTAGTGACATAGTTGCTTTGCATTGGATCCACGTTGTGGATATGTGCTGTGGTTGCTTTATTTCTCCCTTCCTGCTGGTCTTTAGGAGCACATGACGCAGCCTCAGGAGGGAGAAAATAGCTTTCCATGAGGGATGGTTGTGAGCCCTTTGTTTGTCTTTGTGTTCTTTTGCTGGGCATCCCAGGTGGCACTGGTGTGTATAAGGATACATTTTATTCTGATGGGGTACCTAGGGGTGGGGTGCAGTATACTTGGGTAGGTGGGATCAGGGAGCTTGACTCCGCAGGTGAAAGCCCCATATATGAGGCGTCCCTCTGTTGCAGTGAGGTTTGCGTGCAGGTGCTTACATGGGGTGTGGGTGCCTCTGAGAGGTGAGGCCTATACCTGGTTTGCAACACACTGCTGTTGGGTGGGCCTGTTTATATTATGAGGTTAGCCCAGTCTGTAGCCTAGTTCTGGCCTTATGCTTATTTTGGACTTGCTGGTTCAGTTCAGCTTGATGTGTGTTTATTCCTTTTGTACCCCTTATTTCCCCTCTCTGCTGTCCTTTATACTTGTCCTCCTAACTGAGGGTTAATTGTGCCCAGTATGCTGTTTTCACAGCCTGCGTGCATATATGTTTATTGACTGTGGTGTTATAATGTTTCAACCGCACCGTGGCTTGGGCCCTCAGTGATCTCCCTCTGCGGTATTGAAAGTTTTATTTTTGTGCCTCTTGACAGCAAGCCCACCCCCCACTGCAGATCTTTTCTCCCAGGCCCCTTTGCTTCCCTGTGCGCTCCAACTGTCAGCAGGTTATTGCTGCTCTCACCCCAAGGGACCCTGGCTGCGTTCCAGCTCACCGCTACAGGCAAATCCCAGATCTCCCCTCTGCAGTATGCTTCTTGCCTCCGGGAATGGCGCAGATGTTATTGCAGCACTGGCTCCTCCCCTTGGGGCCTGTCCCCGCTCCGGTCAACGAGCCCGCTCCCGGTCACCTTCTCCTGCTGGAATGATTGATTGAGGTATGTTGGCCGGTGAGCAGGGTAGCAGAGATGTCGGTCCTGTTGTCTTCTGTGCGTGTGCTAGGCAGCTACATGTTCCGGCCCGGTCCGGGTCTCCAACTGTTGCGGAGGATGACAGTTTTTTTCCCCTTGGCCCCTCTGCTGGTGTGCGGGGGGTGGCTGGACAGATCCAGACTTGCCCCAGGTCCTCCGCTCTCTTGATTGCTGACGGCTAATTAAGCTGGTGGACTGATCTCAGCCCATGGGGTATATAGCTCAGTCAGAGTTACGCCATAAACGGCTGAAGCAGCACACTCTTAATATAGATGAGGCACTTTTCTTTAAATTAAATAATAAAAACAAAAATAAAAAAATAATTAAAAACTATAGGTTGTTGCACATAACTTGTAATTTGAGCACTTAGGTTATCAGAGCTCTAGTTAGGTGCAGCCATCTTCCAACGTGGCTAGGCTCTGCTGCCCTTAAAGCTTTTTAATACAATTTTTATAATCTTTTTTATCAGACAGTGTTATTATGAGTGTAGCTATACTTGTACTACTTTTACTGTATTTTTTACTTGTTTTGTGCAACTTTTTTGTCTCGGTTAACAGTTAACCAGAGTTCTGAAGTTACGCTAACCCAATGTGCATTACATTCAATTGCGATTGTGCGAACACATTTACTTTTAACTCATAATATGCACGCTATTTCTCCATGTGCAAAAGAGCCGCAAAATAACCTATATCGCTTGTGTGCTACAGTTAGTGCTCATTATCTAGCCCTTAAGGTGTATTGCTTGTTGTGTTGTCACTTGTTTATTGTTGTGTGTTGTTGGTTGGGTTAGTACTTGTTTATTGGGTTTTTTTTAATGATTTTTTTGCTTATTTATTATTGTTTACATTTGTTTAATGGTTTATTTAATTTGTTGTGTTTTACTGCTGTGTGTTTTTTGTTGTTTTTATTTTGTGCTATTTTTTATTAGATTACTGTAGAGATGTCATGTTGTGGAGGGGGTTATGGCACTTTGGGTGTTATAAGCGTAAAGGGGTTAGGTTGTGGTGGGGGCTATGGCAGTTTAGGGGTTTATAGTGTAGTGTTGTTAGGTTACGCTGGGTGCTATGGAGCTTTAAGGGTTTAATAGTGTATGGCTGTGTAGTGGGTTTATTAGGTTTGTCTTTTTATATTAAAAGAATAAGGAATAAACTAATGTATTGAAGCTTTTAAATACCCTCTTTATTTTATTTTTTAATTTGTGTAGGCTGCCTTTCGTTTATTCGGTTGTGTACCGAAAGCAAAAAATTTACCCCACAATAGCCAATAAAGTAGTGGTCACCTCCATGATGGGTCTAGTCTTTAGTGATGATCCATCAATAAATTGAATATGAACTGGGTTTTTCTTAGAGAGATGAGGGTACCTGCAATATTTGAGTTAGTTGGCTATCCAAGAAGCATCTGATGGCTCCAGAGTCAATCATAAAAGGCCAACTGACTGGACTCTTTTCCAACTGCAACACGAAGGGCATGGACAGGTGAGGTTTTGAGTATCTAGGCATTTGTTCACAGGTAAAAAAATGAAGAGGCAACTTACCACTATGAGACTTGGGCTTGGCTGTGCATAGTCGAGCTATATGTCCCTGCTTCCCACAGTAGAGGCATAAATTCAAAGACTTCCTTCATTGTTTTTCAGATTCAGAGAGAGGGCCTCGGGAACTTCTTGTTTGCATAGGTTCTTCTGTGGGGCTATCAATTGGGTTTGTAGGCGGAAGGTAGAGAGCTGTCCTTTCCGTCCATCTTTCTCTGAGACAGCAGTTGATTTGAAATGACAAGGAAATTAAGTCTTCTAAGGTTGCAGGTACACCTATTCCAATTCCTCCTTCAAGGTCTCATATAGGCCCAACCTAAACTGATCTAGGAAAGCAGCTTTGTTCCAGGTAGATAATGTGGCAAGATGACGGAATTCAGTAACGTACTCCCTAATGTTCCTCCTGCCCTGTTTGAGAGCACTTATCTTGATGAGCTGTGGAGGCCTTGGCAGGGTCTTCATATCAAGACTGCAAACTTTGCACTGATTGCTCCCATGACTCCCTAATAGGGCTATGATTGACTAAGAGATGATGAGTCCACAATCGTGGTTCTCTATTAAGGAGAGAAATTACTTTACAAATTTGTATGAATTTGAATGATAATTTCTGGGATGTAACGAGAACAGAATCGTCAGGAAGTGATAAAAGTCAGAAATTGAGGCCAATCTCCATAAATTTTTTCAGAAAGAGCAACTTGTGGTACAAATGTGGAGTTCATTGCTGCTTTAGGCATAGATGCACTTGTAGACGGAGCAGGGGAAATAGGATTTTGTGAAGGACCTGCTCCAATCTATTTTGATTTTATTGCAGGGCATATACTGTTTGGATTATCACAGTTAGTTGTTGGGTTAAAGGAATAAGAAACCCATTTTTTCTTTCATGATTCAGATAGATCATTCAATTTTAAGCAATTTCTAATTACCTCTTTTATTTTCTTGGTAATTTTTGTTAAATAGCAGGGACTTATGCTTAGAAGCCAGACCATTTCTGGAGCACTATATGGCAGCAGATTTGCAAGAATGTTATCCATTTGCAAGAGCACTAGATGGCAGAACTATTTCCTGCATTGTAGATCTCCAGAGGCCTACCTAGGTATCTCTTCAACAAAGAATACCATGTAAACAAAGCAAATTAGATAATAGAAGTAAATTAAAGTAAAGTGGAAACCTTTTTAAAATGGTATTTACTCTCTGAATCCCAAAATAAAATGAATATCCAGCAACTAGGTACCAAGGGGTAAACACGAGAAGAGTCCAGGAACAGGCCAAAGGTCAGGTATCATGAGATCACTCCAATAACTAAGTACCAAGGGGAAAATCAGGAGTAATGTCTAGCAGGTATAGTTGTAGAGGCGGTCACAGGATACAAGGTAGGTGCAACTGGTATAGAAGGACTCATGTAGACTGCCACTCATACAGCAAGTACATGAGATTCAGCAGGCACAGAATATCCAGTGGGTACTGTTGGTGAGGCTGTCACGGGATGCCAAGTAGATGCAGCTGGTACAGCAGGACTCAGGTAGGCTTCCACTGGTACAGCAAGAACAGGAGACTCAGCAGGCACAGGATACCCAGCGTGTACATTTGTTGAGGCCATAATAAAACGTCTTGTGTGCTTTCAATTGCCTTATATTGTGATATATATATATATATATATATTTATATATATATAATTATATATAAGTAAAGATATACACAGATATATATAGGAATAGCTATTTAAAAATACTTAGAACATAGTCCCCTAAGTGGAGAACATTGGAATATGAAATATTTACAGTACATACACAGTTATGCTTTTCTTTGTTTAAGTTTTACACTTATACTGTATAAAAGCCCTGTGCCTTGACCATTAAACTGTGTTACTCTCTACTGAGCATACGCTGTCAGCATTTATCATTGCACAAGCAAGCCGGAAACATCGGGGGTAGATTGCAGCATCCGCTGCTTGATAAAACTACCCCTTAGAATCCTTAGAATTTGTATTTAGAATTCTACTCCTAGCTGCACTTTTTAATGTATTTGTCCGTTTGCGGGAGCGCGATAATTAACCAGCCATTACAGGTGGCTGGTTTTTGCTACCGCGAGCTCGCGGTAGCAATTAGAGCTCCAAAAATTAACCAGAGATTAGATCTCTGGTTAATTTTTTAAAAGTGTCTTAAATGTAGGGTGAGCATATTGCTGCTTTACAAAGGGACACATATGAAAAATACATATGTCAGGGCTGTTTTCAGGGCTGTTTAAAGAAATGTATTGTATAAGAACCCTGACATATGTATTTTTTCATGTGTCCCTTTTTAAAGCGGCAATATGGGCATTGGTCACCCTACTTAAATGCCCTCAATATAGAGGGCATTGTAGTTTTTAATTAAAAACAACTGCACTAGGCAGTTTTTGGTGTCTAAAGTTCTGCCTTTACATTGCGGTCTATGGGAACTGTGCGTTCCCATAGACCGCAATGTAAATATATATATATATATATGTATATGTAGTGTACAAAAGATATAAGATGGTGCTATATATGACTCAATAGCCTGAGCTATCTATAAAAAATGAAACACTCATTCGTACAATGGTGATATAAATTATGAAAATATATGATATGATATGATACAACCAGGTTTAAATTGGATTCGGACTTTACCTGTAGCAAAAGAAAAAGGTTATGTCATACAATTGATTTCCTTAAAACACATCTGTAAAATTCTTCAAAGAGAGTCTTTAGAGATATTATCCCTTTTTCTAAAATAAATAGTCCCAATAAAAATATATTAGCTAGCCGTGTATATAAAATGAGTATAATGTAAAATCTCGAGGGCACCTCCAGAAGAGAGGATGCCTGCACCCCCTTGGATTTGCACTTACTTCCAATAACCTCAATCGATATGAGGTAAGTAGATGGTATTTGATTGTTGGCCTCCCAGAGTATGGGTCCAAAAACTGGTAATATATACTCCTCAGGTGTAGCTGTAGAAACTTCCAAACGCTCTCAGATATGAATATCCTCAAACTTCCAGGGGGACCTATCTTTTTCTTTTGAGACTTGGCTGCTTATTACGTTCTGTAAGTGTGTATATACATAAGTATATACATATACATTATACTACAGGATTTGAAACTCTGTAGGTATGAGCGATTTCGGGGTTTGTCTGGTGGTGGTCTATACCATCAAACATTCTATTTGTCCTTTTTTTTTTTATATATATATATATATATATATATATGTATATGCTTATTTAAATATATATGTATGTGCTAATTATTATATACACATATTAACACATAACTATTTATGTATATAATCATATACATATATTATTTAAAATGCTGCCCATCGCTGCGCAGCTTAACCCCTTTGCTGCGCAAGGTTCTGATGCTGTCTGTGAAGGCATCAGAGTGAGGCTCCCATAGAAATCTATGGAAGAGCACTCTTGTGAGCGCATGCTTCCTAGCAATGTGAACACGAGTTTGCGTTCGCATTGCGATTTACTTGTAATACCAGCACACATTATCATGCACTGGTATTACAAAGTGGAGCACTAATCTTG
>CAJPDP010023158.1:0-11235 GCA_905336975.1 Bombina variegata variegata
CCTTGGTCGTTAAGGGGTTAAAGTGGTATGAAACTCAATTTTTTTTTTTTCATGATTCCGATAGAGAATATAATTTTAAACAACTTTCTAAATTACTTCTATTATCTAATTTGTTTCATTCTCTTTGTATGATTTGTTGAAGGAGCTATATCTGAATCATAAAAGAACATTTTTGGGTTTCATGTACCTTTAAGTATTGGGTATAGAAAAGCTGTGTAAATTTAGCTGAATAAATGACATTCCCAATGGGGGGGTAGGAGAGATATATAATAACATTTTAAAGGGACACTCAAGTTAAAATAAAACTTTTATGATTCAGATAGAGCAGCAATTTTAAGCATTTTTCCAATTTACTTCCAATTTATATTTACTTAGGGCCTGATGATCAAAAACTCGCCGGGAGGGGGGGCGGAGTTTTCCACGATACAGGGTGGCTGCACCCAAGGATAGCTCCGTGGACCAAGTGCTAAATAGTGTATATTTTAGTTCCCTTTTACCCTTCTACTCTTAGCTACTTCATCCCTACATTCAACGCTCCCACTCTGGCAAATGGACAGAAAAGTAGAAAACAGCACAGAGTGCAAATTAGGAGCCTTTCTTTATACTGGAGATTTCACCCAGCAGCGGGAAACAACTTCCGGCTACTCTCCGGACCCAGCTTGGCGCCAAACTGACTTTTTGGCTATCCATCAGATTACCCTCTCTCTCACCACCCTCAACCTAGGTCCGGAGACTGAGAGACTCCTAAATAGCGGAGACAGAGGAGACACTGTAACGAAGGGCTGTGATGGCCCAGACGGGACTCCATTACGCTGATGGCGTATAATCCACTGCTCAACTCAGTCGCCGCTCTGCGCTGTGTTCACAAAGGTGGAAGATCGATACCACTGGAGTGTGCAATTGGAGCTCCTTCTCTCACACACAGTGGGTCTTTAGATGGCGGCTGCTGGCACATCTGTGGTGCGGTGGTGGGCCTGGTGGAGGTCGCATGCAGGAGGTAAGCGTTCATATTCCACATACAACCTTACCTACCGTAAGGTCCCTCTACCAGACAGCTTTCTATGGCTTCTTACATCTCTCCCTTTCAGCCCTGGGTAACTTAAGGACTTTTATAACCTGTTATACACACACAGCTCACCCGTGCTGCCACAGGAGCTCTAGGCAGTTACACTAGCCACTAAACTGAGCATAAGAAAACAGTGAGGGGATATTATACCAAGGGAAGCAGACAGTGTAATACAGCAAGCACAGAGGTCTCTCCGGACCACATACAGACTTGAACTGCTCTATACAATTTTCAGAGCCTAGATGAAAGACTTTATTGTTTATTCTGTGTGACATATAGACGGATAAAGCTACAAAGGCCTGTATAGTCTCTTTCTGTTCTCTCCCCCTCCTTTCCCGTCGGTCCTTTTTGCCTACAAGTCTTATCCCAGGTTCCTTTTACCCAATCCGCTCGGAATAGAGCAAATACCCCTGGGGAGAGGCAGACCTCCAACAATCCATATGTATATTTAGCATCACCCTCTAAACACCACTGAACACCACAGTTTTTTTTTCTTGATAGACCCATCCGCCTCCTATGTAATGGAGCACTAAGCACACCATTTAGGGGGGTGCCGAATTCGATCTCTCCACCTGCCATCTGCTATTGAGATCCTTCCATCTGTTTCCTGGAGGGCCACTTACAGTACCTTTACATTAGGATCCTTTCAAAATGGCTAACTCTCAAAGAAAGAAGCAGAGGCAGACAGACGTCCCGAAACGGATGCTCTCAGATCATTTCTCTAATAAAGCCATTTATGAACAGGACATATCGGATGAGGACTCTAGAGAATCAATAATCTCTGCCAAAGGAACCCACAGAACAGTGACTCATTCCAGTGAGAGACCTCCAAATACCTATGCTTCTATTCTAGACTCCATAAAGGAGTTATCAGATAAAATGGACTCCCACCATGCATCCCTTAAACAGGATTTAAAAATGTCAGTATCAGAACTGAAAAGAGATATCTCATCCCTCGGTGACAGAACTGAAACATTGGAAAAGAAACAGGAAGATCTCCACCTAGATCACTCCAACTTGCTGGCCTATACCCAATCACTTGCTGAAACAATCTCAGATTTGGAATCCAAAATGGTGGACCTAGAGGACAGGTCGCGCCATAACAATCTTCGGATACGAGTTGTCCCTGAAGACATAGAAACTCCAGACCTCTCTAAATACTTAAAGGATTTATTCAGCAAACTTTTGGGCCCTGTACAAGACCAGGAAGCTACTATGGATAGAGCCCACCGAGCCCTTCGACCGAGAAATTCAATATTACTCTTTTAAAGAGAGGATTCTCAGAGCATCTTTCCAGAATAAAAACCTGAAAGACCCTTTCCAAACCATCCAGATTTTCCCAGACCTTTCAACACACACCTTATCTAGGAGGCGTTCCTTCCAACAGGTTACCCAATGTCTTCGCCAGATCAACATAAAATATCGCTGGGGATTTCCTGTCAAGCTCTATTTTCAAATAGAGGACCACTCCTACTCCATCTCTACACCAGATCAGGGGAACAGGCTCTTACAGTCCTTAAAACTACTTCAGCCTTCAAATCAGCCGAAAGACTCATCTAATAACACAGAGAAACTTAATGCTTCTGCTCCAGTATGGCATCCCCTGCCGCAAACTTTCAGTTATCAAACCAAGATATCCCACTGTCTATCGAGGACACCTGATCTGTGAGCTGCAGGTTCAATACAGTACAATATGCCTATTAGGCACTATACTTTCCCCCTTTCCTGACACTCCCTCCAGGCATTATCTCACTCCCTTTTCATTAAAGGGGAGTAAACCTGATAGTTTCATCTTATCTGAACTATTCTGACAGAACTATGGTCATCTGGTAAAGTATTGTTCATAATGCAACTGATGGTTTAAACAGTTATCTAGTTTTAGCTCATGTTTTAATTGTATTTGTTTACTATTTCCTATTTTACCCCTACAGGATACATATATATTTTAAAATATCTTTCATTATTTCTCTTCAGCCATACCTCCACTTACACACACAAATACTTTAGGCTGGCACCCATCATTGAAACTCTTGCTCGCCATATAGGTGGTGCTCTCACTGACATTAACATTTTAGCCACAGACGGTCGATCAAGCTCCACCTCACTCACACACTTAATTGATTCCCACTTGTCCCGTGCTGGGTGGAGGTTCAAATGCAATAGATCAGCATGATACAAGTTCCTGATCGTAGGTACATCCCATACCCAGACCCTACTCCAATACTCTGATCATATTGGGTATCCATTATACTGGATAATTGTAGCAGAGGGTTACCCCCAAAGGGAAAGAGGAGTTTGACCGTCAAATAACTTATATACCCCATCCTACTGTTTCATGATTATTCTGTAGAGTTCACCCATCTCAAGGTTACGCACAATATCTGATCTCCCTCACACATATGTCAGTAGATGTCAATAAAGATTTATGGAGACTCCTGTCTATACCAGATCTCCCTGTAACTGTTCCATCTGTGAGACCTTCATGCCACCTTGCACTATCTCAACTGTTTTATGTATTGATTTGTATGTTTTCACATGTTTACTTGCTATGTTGTGTTGTAAGATTACATGTTATCTGAGATACGTTTGTTTTTCTCTGTTCGCACTAATGTATATTATGTTGAAGTTAGGTACTCTCCTACCCCTACCCCCTCCCATTTCAACTAGGATCCTTGACTATATTCATCCCAGGTGGAGATCCCTCCCCCCCTCCCCCTGGCACCCCCCTACATCTCACTTTGTTAGTAGTTCTTACCCTTACTCGGCTCGCCTCTTCGAGCCTCTCTCTTCCACTAAAGTATTTACTTATATAAACCCCTTCATATTAGTTTAACATAGCTCTCCTGCAGCACTTGGTCCACCATTATCGTATATCATTCAGTGCACCCCCAAGAGCACTGCATATAAATCACATTTGCAACTCCCCCCCCCATCCTTTCAACTACCTTCGAGCGGCTTTTTGAATTCCCCCACCCCAGCTTTTTATCATTCAACATTCTCACCTACTCAAAAGAAATAACTAATCTCGTAGATTGCTTTATTTTAAATACCCCCCCCTTTTTTTTTTCTCTCTTCTTCCCTCTCTCCACCCCTTTTTCCACCTCCTCTTTTACCCCTCCCCTCGTTCCCTCCCCGATCATGACGCAAATATGCATTCTGACACTCAACTCTCAGGGCCTTAATTCCCCCACTAAGCGCAGCCTCTTATTGAATATGCTCCGACACTCCAGAGTGGATGTAGCCTATATTCAAGAGACGCACTGGCTAATAAACACAGATTTTCCTAGATTTTATAAGAAGTTCCCAGTTGTAATTGCCGCTCCTTATATATCTAAATCCAGAGAGGTTACGATCCTTATTAACTCACTTATCACATACAAACCCGTATATATAGAACGAGATCCGCAAGCCAGATTCATAATCCTTGTTTGCAAATGAAATGATAAGCTAGTCACCCTCATAAATGCCTACGCCCCTAATACGAGATAAATTAAGTTCCTCAAACAACTTTTGAGCTCAGTGTCAGCAGTCAAGCAAGGGGAACTGATTTTAGGAGGTGACTTTAATCTAATCTGGGATCCTAATTTGGACAGAATGGGCCCTAAGGTTTCACTGTCTGAGAGAGCTACCCACCCCCTCTCTGTAGCATTTCAAAAATTATTTAATCAATACGACTTATACGATGTTTGGAGAGCCTTTCACCCTACTGACAAAGAGTTTATGTTCTACTCTCCCCCACATAAATCTTACACTCGTATAGATTTCTTTTTTCTAAGTTCCCGTGCCCTGGACCATGTCACTTATGCTAGGATTTCTCCCATGTCCTGGTCTGACCATGACTCCCTGTTAATAATAATAGGCCCTCACCTCGCTCACCCTTACCCCCCCTCATGGCGCCTTAAAGACTTTCTAGTCACCCATCCCACCCTTCAACTTGAAACTCAAGAGACTATTTCCGATTTTCTCACTCTAAATGACACCCCACATATTACTTCAGAGGTCTTGTGGGACTCTCTTAAGGCTTTTCTTAGGGGACACTACATTACTAAAGCATCACAAGTGCAGAGAATGCGGGGGGCATCACTGGCTTCACTAACCTGCCAACCTACTCCACGACGCTTAACACTCAACTCACAGAAGTCATTCGACAGATTAGAACACTTGAATTTCAGAAAACACAAACTAATCTCGAAAAACTCAAACAGATATATTACTATAAAAGTAATAAGGCCTCCTCCCTCTTAGCAATGAAACTAAAAAACCGGATGGCTCAGGCTAAAATAACCCGCATAAACACAAGATATGGTCCAGTGTCCTCCCCGAGAGAGATGGAGAAGCCTTTAAGGAATTTTACTCCAAACTTTACAATTTAGAGGCTAGTGAACCCAACCAATTACTTCCCTTAGTAGAAATTCGCTCATTCCTGAAGTCTCTAAATCTCCCCTCTCTGCCCCAAGAATCAGCGCAGGAGCTTATTGCCCCGATTACGCTTGACGAAGTACGCTTAAGTATAAAAGAACTTAAAGTGGCTAAATCCCCGGGCTCAGATGGCTTCACTGGACAATTTTATAAAACTTTTGACCCCATTATCGCCCCCATCTTATGCAGAACCTTTAATGAAGTGAAGCTTAACGGACGCTTTCGCAAAGAATATTTAGAGGCTACAATCACCACCATCCTCAAACCAGGCAAAGACGCCTCAGACTGTGGTAGCTATCGTCCCATCTCATTGCTAAATTTGGATACTAAATTATACGCCAAAATCATTGCTACTCACCTTTCTAGGATGGTTCCAAGCCTGGTCCATACGGATCAGGTGGGATTTATCCCCCAGAGGGAGGGACCCGACGCTACGAGATGGGTATTGGACATCTTGATTGAAGCGGCTAGGATATGTGCCCCTGCTCGCCCTGTCACTTGATGCCGAGAAGGCCTTTGACAGGGCGAGCTGGGAATATTTATGGGAGACACTGCGAACATTTCGACTTCCAAATGAATTTATAGTCGCTATACAGGCTCTATACTCCAGCCCGTCAGCTAAGGTCAAGGGTGTGGGTTTTCAGTCTAGCCTTTTTAAGATTTCCAATGGGACTAGACAGGGGTGCCCCCTCTCACCACTTTTATTTGTACTCTCCATAGAGCCAGTGGCGCAAGTCATTAGATTGGATCCAGCCATATGTGGTGTTTCTTTTCTGGAGACTCAACATAAAATCGCCCCTTACGCGGACGACATCACGTTTCTCTTAACCGACCCCTCCAAGTCTCTCCCGGCTGTTTTTAAACTCCTCACTCATTTTGGCTCCATCAGTTATTATAAATTAAATGTAAATAAAATGGAAGCTCTTCATTTGAACATCCCACCTCATGAACTGACCCCTCTTTAGAAACAATACAAATTTCAATGGTCCGCACACTTTATTAAGCTCTTAGGTACTTATCTTAGCATGTCCACGACCACTGTCATTGTTAAAAACTTTTCTGACAGACTCCCTGAATGGCATAGACTTCTAGAATCATGGGAATTCCGGGAAATCTTGTGGACTAGTAGGATAGCTGCTATTAAAATGTCTTTCATCCCCAAAATTCTCTATCTCTTCCGTTCCTTCCCGATTAATGTTCCTAGGCCCATACTCAATAGAATACAAAGCCTCATTACCAAATATATCTGGAAGGGTAAAAAAACCAGGACTTCCAAACAAACCTTACAAAGAGATACCACTAATAGTGGACTTAGTCTGCCAAACATTATCCTCTATTATCAATCTGTGCGGCTGACACACCTGATGCACTGGAGTGACACAGTAGGGGTCTCCTCTTGGAAGGATGTAGAACAATTGCTTCTCCCACGGGTTTTACTTCTATGTGATCTGCCCTAGATCCCCTCACATTATTGGGGAAATCTTATCACTACTCACCCCGTGATATTGGACACTCTGCAATTCTGGAGTCAGATCAGACACCTTTCTACTATCGCCCCACATCCATCTCCACGGCAGACAATCGCCAGCTCCCTTTTTTGCCTTCCTGACTCTCATATATTAACCTGGCAAAACTTTCTTGCCACCACTATATCGGACCTCTACGACCACACAAACACTCTGTCACATAACAGCATATGCAATGACTTACAGATACCACTTACTCTCCGATTCAAAGCATTTCGCCTGTGCTCTTTTCTTAGAGCATGGGGATTCCCAAGAGGGGGTCTTAGAGAAACTACCGTATGGGAACAAAATTGGACACAAGCCCACTTGCCAAAGGGGTCCCTCTCATTTCATTATAGTCTCCTCCTCGAGCCCTACTCACACCATAAGATATCACAACACCTTGCTTGGGAGAGAAAATTCTATTTTACTGCTGACACTGATACTTGGCATAGAGAGATCCTTTTTACTAGGAGGCTGTTGCATTGTGCAACTCTGTGGGAGCTACATTATAAGATTACTGTTAGATGGCATTTAGTCCCTACTACTTTACACAAAATCTATATCAATCACCCTTCTACTTGTTGGAGAGGATGTGGCCAACTAAGCACACAGAGCCACATTTGGTGATACTGCCCAAAAAGTGCACCAGTTTGGACACAGATGTTGAACATATTCAATTCATTGCACATTACCTCTGCACTTAGCCCGCAGACTTGCCTCCTGCACTTAGATTTTCTGACAATGTCCCAGGCCCAAAAATCCCTCACTATTTACCTACTTATGTCCATTAAACTTGAAATTGCGAAAGCGTGGAAGCAAAAATCTCCTCCCACCATCCCACAAATCATTGCCACCGCACACTTCCTACAGAAAATGGAATCATACTCTTATTCAGTCCTAGACAAAATTGACTCCTATCTAGATATCTGGTCTCCGTGGATGGAGAAATTCCCACACTGAAAATCTGCATGATTCTCTAACCCTCCCTCCCCTTCCCCCCCTCCCCCCCTTTTTTCCCCCCCCTATACTTGTAGTGGTCTACAAGAGGTACATTACTATGAGAAATTAAAAATAAAATGAGAACCAACTGAGAACCCCAGTGCACATCTGATCGTCTTTGATCTGAGGACTAGCGATACCAGATTTGACATTATAAAAGGTCCAAATAGGATCATCTTTTGTATTACATGTATCATTTGCTAATTTATCCACTTTGGCTTATATTTTGTATTTATCCTACACTCTACGTCTCCGCCTTAGCTCATGTCTCGTATATCATTGTATAAACATGCACATATCCCTGCGTGGATACACAAGACGGTTATGTTTGTATTCTTTCATATGCCTTGTTCTCCCAATAAAAAGAATTTAACAAAACTTGCCGGGAAATCTTGCCAAATCTTCAGAGGCTTTCCTTGGGCATTATATTGCAAAGCTGGTATCTCTCCTAAACATCAAGAACTCTGCATAAAGAGATAAATAACTCTCAAGGAAAAAAAAAAAAATCACCTTTTTAAACTCTTTGAGGGACCTTGCGGTACTGATGAGACAAATTAGATCATCTCACAATATCGGAGATGTTTAGATCATCAGGCCCTAAGTATTGGTCTTTGGTATACAGACAAATAATATAAAGAAACGTGTGTGTACAGAAAGTGAAAAAAATAGGGAGGTCTGTTTTCCCTGCAAGCACAGTCCATTTTAATGGGTTGTGGTTACAAAGAAAAAAAAAACAGTTCTTTCACATACAAAAATAAAATAAAAAAGCAATTTCCCATACATTTTATACTCTGCAGCTGACGTAACAGGTCATTGGAATCACATTAATACAGTTTTACAGTACACTGTTTTATTAAAATACATACAAATATCTAGCTCCCATTTTATATGACCCAACACTTTCCAGACTGAATACAGTATGTGTTTAAACCACCAGGGAACAGGGTCGGACTGGGAATAAAAAGCAGCCCTGGAAATATGAAGACCAGCCCTATGTTCCATTGAGATGGTAGAAAGCACATGCCCCATTTTTCTCAAAGGGAATTACTGGGACACATCTTCCCCAATAATATTAAATAATATTATTATTACTTTGTATTAAATAAAAATGTCAGATTGATGCTATATAGCAACCCTACAACCCAATGGCATCAATTAATCACCCGTTTAAATTGTGGTTTTCCAGCCCAAGGTGCTGCAGCCCACCTGGAAATCTCCTGGTATCCTGGTAGGCCATCCGGCACTGCCAGGGAAGAATATTTTAGTAATTTGAACATATAAATGCAGTATTCCTCTTCAAATAGTTAAAGGAAAATTGTAGTATACATATAAATGTTCTTCCTTTATTGCTATCCTTATTGTAAAGTTTATTTGGAGTGGCACAGGAATTTCTCTGGTGTACTACATTATTTATGTGTTTAACTTTGGAAAGGGACAATGTTTCAACAAGGGATAGAAAAAAATTATTACATTTTATAATAGATCCTACACATGATTTTTAAAAAATGTTTATGCTATGTGTGAATGTTATAAAAATTTAAAGGGAAATTAAACACCTAGGACTAGATTACAAGTGGAGCGCTATATTATTGCGCGCCTGCAAATGGGCTGCTATAACAATTAGCACAATTTTTAATAAAATAACTGCACTAGGCAGTATTTTGGGGGTAAAGTTGGCGAGATTGGGGTGTTAGAAAAAAAAAAACGGCATTGCAGTCTATTGGAACTGTATGTTCCCTGTAAATATATATGTATATGCTTATATACTTATATATTTATGTGTTAATATGTGTTTATACAAATATTAAGACATAAATATATATGTATATAATCATATACATATATATTTATATTTGCTGCCATCACTGTGCTACTTACCCCCTTCGCTGCACTTAGGTTCTGATGCCATCTCTGGCGGCATCAGAACGAGGCTCCCATTGGAGCCTGTGGAAGCACGCTCTCATGAGCGCAATGTTTCCCAGCAATGCAAACACGAGCTTGCATTTGCATTGCTGACAACTTGTAATACCAGCACACATTAGCGTGCGCTGGTATTACACAGAGGAGCGCAAATATCGCTTTCATGAAAACTATGTTTAGCGCTCCACTTGTAATCTGACACCTATTGAGATACATATTGTGCGTATCCCAAGCTCTTTAACATGGGAACAAATCAAGTTATGTCCCCTACAAATACTGCAAATCCAATAGCTTTTTTGCAACACTTTGAAAAGTTGTAGGTTACAGCTTTTGCTTTTTGGTCTTTCTAGGTAAGAAGTGTGAGATACCACACAATTTTTACATCAAAAGGTGTTTAATGTCCTTTTTAGTTTCTGTTTATCTCAGAAAAAAGCTGAGAGCCGCCAGACTTGTCTCTCAAGCGCCATCTAGGCTTCTCCCCCCTACAGTCAGTTCTGGGATACAAATGTAGGAGATATATAAAATAATAAGAAAACAAAAAGAGTTTCTCAGTTGCTAAATATGTTCTGAGGGCCAATCACAAGTGAACTACATTAACAATATGGAACACTGTAGCGTTACTTTTAAAGCTTAATACAGCCCTTGTAAATCTGGAGAACAATAATACCAGTATCACGCTGCGTATACAGAAAAGGTCACTCATCAGACCTTCTAATATTCAAACCCGGCTCACTGGCTATCTTTCAAAACACACGCCGCTACAGCATTCAGTGATCATCCAGCAGCGGATTGTACAAGTAAAGCTGGAAACCCCTTCAATGAAAGTACAAAGTTTTTAAGTGTGAGTTAGATATGAGCATTATCGCTGAGAAACCATCTTCCATGTTCTTCTCAAAGTGCAACATTAAAAAAACATTAAAAAAACAATAGGATAGCGGTATTTACTCAAAGGCAGGCTACAGCATGAATACTTTACTGGTGTACAAACATTAAAAACGGCATTGGCATAACACCCATAGTGTAAGATTACTGAGCAGTGTACATCCTACACATTTCATGCCTGTTGGCATTTCCTCATATATACAGATTTAAACACATATATACATATGTACACACATATAGAATAGAATATATATATATGCATTGGAGCCCTTTGCAGTTATGTGGATGAAAACATGTAAAAACATATTTATGCAATATTCATATTTAATAAAGTGTTATACTGTGTATTTACTGTAAATATTTAACATTCAAATGTCCTGCACATAGCGGAATATGTATTTTTAATATAATATTCCTATTTACATCTGTATATATCTATAC
>CAJPDP010023213.1:0-10041 GCA_905336975.1 Bombina variegata variegata
GTATAGGAAAGGCAGATAATGCCACAGATACTGCAGAAGATACCTAGGCAGAATTTCTGCAGGCGAATAACTCCTCCAGGAGATTAAGAGGAACCGCAGGGCACTGCATGTGACGCCATTGAGGCTTGAGACGTTTAAGGAGAGCTGTGGCAATGCCTGAACAGCATTATCCTTGGAAACATGAGGCTCAGAGTGCATCCAGCTATGAGAAAATTTAATAGCTTTGGCAAAAATATGCAGCACAGAATTTCAAAAACAATTTTTTTTTTTAAACTATGACTTGAGGAACAGGAGGCTCAATAAAAATATATCTATTTTCAAAGAATTTATTTTAATATAAGGGACTTAGCCGTTTGTACAAACAATTATGTCCTCAAGAGCCATCTCTAGAAAACAGATCCCTGTTCCAAAAAAACAGCTAATGTCTACCACAAATACTAAAGTGGAAAGTAACATTATATAATATGAAACTTCAGTCTCATAGGGCATAAATATTTTTACAGCACATAAGGAAAAAACATAGCTGCTTAACATGGGAGAAACTAACATTTTCACACTTGTTGTGCGAGTGTCAGCACACTTTCTTCAGAACGCCGCTCCGTTCTCTATTGCCGGAGAACGAGGCGGGGAATACATTTTCACAGAAAATCCAAAATGGCATTGCTCCACTTTTGGTGAGAACAAAAGCATGGGTAAAGGAAATGAAGCGCACAAACATTGCACTTCATTTCGCCGAGACAACAAAACAGATCCCTGAGACTAGAATCGGCTGCAAAACAAAAGTACCCTTGCAGCGCAAATAAAATATATAAAGCAGCTCCGCTCTCCAAGCGGTCGATGTTGCGAACACCTGGAATTCCCATAGGATTGGCGGCTCTAAGAGAAAGAGTGCGCCCTCCTAACAGTCCGTGCAGGACCAGAGTGACTACCAAGAAATCCACTGCCAGCAATGCAGCTTAAAAGCAGCCAAGAGAAAAAGAATTAGACATAATTATCTCAGCGAATAAAAGCTTAAACTGAGCCACCATAAAAAGTTAACTCCTTCCTTGAGTTAAACCTTAAGTCCCCATGTCACACATATGAAGTGCCTGCCCACTGCCATTAAACATCCTTTTACTCATAAGGATTCAGTGTCCCACATTTAGTACAGAGGGTCCTTGACCCCTTCAGTGCCAGCCTCCTCCCAAAAGATAAAAAGGCACTTACCTGTATATCCAGCTGTCCGGCAGGAAGACAGATCACTCGGTATGAAAGGACGCCACTCCTCACATTGACCTATGTAAGAAATAAAGAACAGAGTAAACCTACTCCAGCTTTCTATACTAGGGCAGCAAAATGTTAGGAAAACACAGTAAGGCCAACCTTACAAGATCCTAACTTCTTTAAAGCCACCACTGCCCTACTGAAGAGATTAACGTAGAGTACGGGTAGACCTAATCTTAAAAGGAAAGATCAGAGCAAACCTACTCTGGCTTTCAAAATAATAAAATCTTGATTGTAGTGAAATAAATCAAATCTTCTTCAAACACCAAAACTTCACCTCCTCCTTGCACCAAAGGCAAAGAGAATGACTGGGGTTTGTGGGAAGGGAAGTGATACTTTACAGTTTAACTGTGGTGCTCTTTGTCTCCTCCTGCTGGCCAGGACAGGAGTGATATTCCCAAGTGTAATTGATGAAGCTGTGGAATTTTGTTTTCTTTACAATGGCATGGAGCGTCCATGAATCCATTCTAATTACTAGTGGGAACCAATACCCAAGCTAGAGGACACAGAATGTAAGGGAGGGAGAACAAGACAGGCGTACCTAAAGAGAACGCACCACCGCTTGAAGAACTTTCAGCTGAGGCAAAAACATTGAATTTGTAGAATTTGGAAAAAGTGGACCAAGTGGCTGCCTTGCAGATCTGTTCCACAGAAGCGTCATTTTTAAAGGCCCAAGAAGAAGAGACAGCCCAAGTGGAATTAACCGTAATTATCTCAGGAGGCTGTTGTCCAGCTGTCTCGTAAGCCAACCGAATAACACTTCTCAACCAAATAAACGCTCCTTCTGAGAAGAAGGATTAGGACAAAATGAAGGAATGACAATTTCCTGATTGATATTGCGGTCCGACACCACCTAAGGAAGAAATCCAAACTTAGTACGAAGGACCGCCTTATCTGCATGAAAAATAAGTTAATGGAGATCACACTGCAGAGCCGAAAGCTCTAAGACTCTACGAGTTGAAGAAACAAAACTTTCCAAGATAATAATTTTATATCAACAGAGTGCATAGGCTCAAACGGAGCCTGCTGCAGAACCCTAAGAACAAGATTAAGGCTCCATGGAGGAGCACAGGCCTGATTCTGACCAAGGCCTGAACAAAGGATTGAACATCTGGTAAGTCTGCCAGACAATTATGCAAAAGAATCAACAAAGCAGAAATCTGACCCTTCAGAGTACTGATTGACAAGCCTTTCTTCAGGCCTTCCTGAAGAAAGGACAGGATGTGGGGAACTCTCACCTGACTCCAAGAGAAACCCCTAGATTCACACCAAAAAAGGTATTTACGCCACACCTTATGGTAAATCTTGCGAGCCTGAAGCATGGTATCAATAATCTTTTCTAAAAAACCTTGTCTAGACAAGACTAGGTGTTCAATCCCCAAGCAGTCAGCTTAAGATAATCTAGGTTTGGATGTAGGAAAGGACCCTGAATTAGATGGTCCTTCCTCAGAGGCAATTTCCATGGGGGAAAGGACAACATCTTCACCAGGTCCGCAAAACCAAGCTGGAGCAAACAGAATCACCGAAGCCTGCTTCTGTTTGATATGAGCTATCACCCAAGGAAGGAGGGCAAATGGAGGAAACAGGTAAATTAGGCCGAAGTCCCATGGAACAGCAGAGCATCGACCAGAGCTGCTTGCGGATCCCTTGATCATTGAGAATACTTCCGGATGGAGGGCCCACTCCCCTGGATGAAATGTCTGCCTGCTCAGATAATCTGCTTCCCAGTTGTCCACCCCTGGGATGTGGATGGCAGAAAGGTGACAATTGTGAGACTCCGTCCACTGAAGAATGCGAGTCACCTCCTTCATAGCTAATGAGCTCCGAGTTCCTCCCTGGTGGTTTATACACGCCACCGAAGTGATGTCTGATTGGAATCTGATAAACCGGACCAATCTCAGTTGAGTCCAAGCTGTCAGAGCATTAAATATTGCTCTCAACTCTAGGATATTTATTGGGAGGGAAGACTCCTTCTGAGTCCAAAGTCCCTGAGCTCTTAGGGAACCCCAAACTGCTCTCCAGCCCAACAGGTTGGCATCCGTGGTCACAATCTCCCAAGATGGTCTCAGGAAGCATGTGCCCTGGGACAGATGGTCCTGGGAGATCCACCAGGACAGAGAGTCTCTTTTCTGATTGTCCAGGACTATCCTCAGAGAGATCAGAGTGGTCTCTGTTCCATTGTCTGAGCATGCATAACTGTAGAGGTCTCAGATGGAAACAAGCAAAAGGAATAATGTCAATGGAAGCTACCATTAGACCAATTACTTCCATATACAGAGCCACTGACTGCGTATAGAGGACTGAATGGAAAGACAAGCAGCAAGAAGCCTGGATTTTCTGACCACTATCAAGAAAATCTTCATGGAGATCGAATCTATGATCGTCCCCAAAAAATATACCCTGGTATTTGGCACCAAGGAACTCTTTTCCAGATTCACCTTCCACCCGTGGGATTGGAGAATCGACAGATTACCGTATGAGATCTTGCTAAATGAAAAGAGGGCGCCTGAACCAAGATATCGTCAAGGTACAGAGCCACCTCGATTCCCTGAGATCTGGCCACTGCCAGAAGAGCCCCTAGAACCTTTGTAAAGATTTGAGGGGCAGTGGCAAGGCCGAAAGGAAGTGCTACAAATTGGAAGTTTTTGTCTAAAAAGGTAAACTGAAGGTATTGGAAATGGTCCTTGTGAATAGAAACATGAAGATACAAGTCCTTCAGATTGATGGTAGTAATGAAGTGACCCTCCTGAACTAAAGGGAGGACAGAATGGATAGTCTCCATTTTGAAGGACGGAACCTTGAGCAATTTGTTGAGAAACTTGAGGTCCAAAATAGGTCGAAAAGTTCCCTCTTTCTTGTGAACCACAAAAAGTTTGGAATAGAATCCTTGACCTTGTAGTGAGAGGAACTGGGACAATCACTCCCAGAGAGGCGAGATCCTTTACACAGTTTAAGACAGCTTCTCTCTACCTGGTTTACAGATAATCTTGACAGGAGGAATCTGCCCCTGGGAGGATACGATTTGAATCCTATTCTGTATCCCTGGGAGACTACCTCCACTGCCCAAGGATCTGAGACATCGCAAATCCAAGCCTGCTGAAAGGAAAGCCAGCCCCCCCACTTGACTTAGAACTGGATCGGGGGCGGACCCTTCATGCTGACAGACTCAGAGGAAGGTTTCTTGGATTGTTTACCCTTATTCCAAGGCTGGATAGATCTCCAAGAGGTCTTGGCTTGCNNGAGGATTTCTGTCCCTTGAAGTTACGAAAGGAACAAAAAACAGAATTCTGGCGACCCTTGGGTCGTCCATTTTTGTCCTATGGCAGAAAAGCCCCCTTTCCACCAGCAACCGTGGAAATGATTCCAGCCAGGCCCGGGAACAAATAAAGTCTTGCCCTTAAAGAACAGAGATAGAAGCTAAGACTTGGATGTCACATCAGCAGACCAAGACTTTGGCCACAGGGCTCTGTGAGATAGAACAGCAAAGCTAGAAAACTTTGCTACCAAACGAACTATTCGCATGCTGGCATCACAGATAAAGTTATTAGCCAGCTTTAAAGCTTTGATCCTATCCTGGATCTCCTCTATTGTAGTCTCCTCTGAAATTAGATCAGACAAGGAGTCGCACCAATAAGAGGCCATACCAGCAACTGTAGCAATACTAGCAACAGGTTGCCATTGTAAACCCTGGGGTAGGAACATCTTTCTTAAGTAACCTTCAAGTTTCCTATCTATAGGGTCCTTAAAGGAGGAACTATCCGCTACAGGGATAGTGGTCCTCTTGGCTAGGGTGGATATAGCGCCCTCCACTCTAGGAAGTCAGCAACAGGAAAAATCTTTTTAAAAACAGGAGACGGGGAAAAAGGAACACCCGGCTTCTCCAATTCCTGAGATATGTCAGACATGCCATCTGGAATAGGAAATACTTCCACAGATTTGGGTTTGACATGAAATACTCTGATAAGTTTATTAGCCTTCTTAGGAGTCTCTGCAACAGTATACTCGGGAGTCCTCCAAAGTAGCTAGAACTTCTTTAAAAAGTAAACGGAGGTGCTCAAGCTTAAATCTAAAATTTACCGCCTCTGAGTCCTCTGTACTAGCAACAGCAGATTCAGAATCAGAGATCTCACCCTCAGAGGAGTGATCCTGCTAAGATAACTGAGATAGACTGACCAAGGAAGCCTGGGCGGAATCCAAACTAACATCTTTAGAAAGGTTCTTAGATTTTCTTTTTCTCTTACCAGCAATAGGTAAAGCACTCAAAGCTGCAGAGATTGCAGAAGTCAGTTGCGCAGCAAAATCACTTGATAAATATACAGGATGAGAAGAACCACAGGGCACTGCTTGTGAAACTGCTAAAGCTTGGGACATTTGAGGTGAAAGTGGAGGCTTAGTACGGACAACATTATCCTGAGAGACAGATGGCTCTAAGAGGGTAGCCTTATTTTTAGACAATAACATTTTATTTACACATGTGGAGCAAAACTGCACAGGATGAATAATCTGAGTCTCCAAGCAATATAAACATTTGTCAAAAGACAAAGCTAAATTTGTATCAGGGTCCATAATGATAGAAATAGGTTGCCAAAAGTAAAAAATTCAAGATCTAACACCTCAGGAAAGATCTATAAAATTATCCCTTATATTTTACAAAACAAAAAATTGCTTAAAATGTATTAGATAAATGTCAAGCAAATTGAATAATATGAATAGAAAAAAAACTAATGGCACCGCTATACCTCAGCCTTGCTGAGGACTTACCACTCTGGTGACCAGAAGACAAATCCCACTAAAGAGTCTGAATATGTTTTATTGATCGTTAGACTCTGCTCACTGATCTGCAACAACTCAAAACAAGGATCTTCATAGTCCGGATCAAAGCTAGCTCCGTAGTGTGGTAGTAAGCTCAGAGCTAGCTCTGTAGGATGCTCTGTTCTCCAAGTCAGCTGAGAAGGAAAACCGTAGAGGGGAAAAGCGGTCATGAGACCGCAAGGAAAATTAACTGCGCCACAGAGAAAAAGTGTGCGAGTTACGCTGCGCTGTAGCCAACCGTAAAATAAATAAAGTACAAAGATGTCCGTAGAGCAATCTAGCTCAAATACATACCCCACACAAAAATTATCTATAAGGGCAAATAATCATGCAGCCCAAAAGTGATGTCCCACTCTAATTGCCAGCCTCAAATAAAAAGGAGTCCATTAACCCCTTCACCTCCTAGCAGATACAGTGACCCGTCAGTGTGCCCTTACATAATATCCCCAAATAATTGAGATAAATAGGTCCCATGTTATGTCCACTGAGGAATTAACCTCCAAAGTGCTGAATCCTTCAAACCTAGAAGGGAGAGCACTTACCTGTGTATCTAGCTGCAGGGCAGGAAACAGCTTCTCAGGTATGACAGACTCAACCAACCTCTGACAGGGACATGTAGAAAAAGAAAAGCAGAGTAACCAACCCTAGTTTTCTATAGAGGGTGGCAAAAATGTTAGAACGTAAGGAAGGACTACCTCACCGTCTTCCAACTGCTAAAAGCCACCATTACTCTTACTAAAGAGGATTACATGGACACAGCATATCCCCAATCCTTGCTTGAAGGGAAAAGTACCCATAAAAGGATTCTATCATCAGACACCATCTTTACACATCCTCCTGATGTACAAGGCATAGAATGACTGGGTGTTTATGGGAAATGGGAGTGATATTTAACCTTCTCTGTGGTGTTCTTTGCCTCCTCCTGGTGGCCAGGAGATGAATTCCCACTAGTAATTAGGATGGATTTGTGGACTCTCCATGCCATTGGAAAGAAAGCAACATGTTTAGTTATTTGCTGTGCATTGCTATTTCGTGCTAGAAATACATGTGGCCCCTCATTTGATGCAGCTTGGTGTGCACTTTCTAGAAATATTTAGTTTATATACCNNGAATCAGAGTCTGAGTTCATAGAGAACTCAGATGCTTCCTCAGCACTGAGACGCTTATCCATACTTCTCTTAAAATAGATATTTTTAAAAGAATTATGTCGCTAGAAAATATATACATTTTTATTGAAAAAAATACCCTTCTATACAGAAGTTTTGATAGATGGAGAGAGCTGCGTAAAGAGGATGTTTTACTCATCTTCCACACACGCTAAAAAAGACTGATTATAAAAACATTATTATTTTTTTAAATAGCAAGGTCGGTGAGTGCTAGCGACGGCTCAGTGCGGTCGTTAGCACCTGAGTGGGAAACTTTGCGACGGCTCAGAGCAGTCGTTAGCACTCAAGGGGTTAAACAAACTTCTAATTTAAAAAAAAAAAATCACATTTCTCCAACAATGCCACAGTATTCAATTATATTCTGGGTATAAGTAAAAATAAAGTTAAATGTTGGTTTAAATGCTTTTTCTTTAACACTGAAACACAGTCTCCATTTTCATATATAGTGGATTATATTCCAATCTGTAAGAAGACATTTTGAAATTCAAAGATATTCATCAGCTTTTCTAGTGGTTTGAAAATAACTCTGCACTGCACATATTTGTCATATATTTTTTATTGCAAGAGTAAAAAAAAAGACACCTTCTGAGGTACTTTTGTTGGATACTGAGAAAGCCTTTGACAGAGAGGACTTGCAATTCTTGGCATCTACCCTGTCTAGGTTCGGGGCACACAATTTTGCATTAAATAATAAACTAGAAAGCTAGTATGCGGGTGAATGGGGAGCTCTGTGATCTGTTTAAATTGTAATAATGGCACACAGTAAGGATGCCCCTATCCCCCATACAATATGCACTCTCTGTTGAGATCCTGGCCAGTAGAATCAAAACTAATGACAAAAATAAAGGTATCAAAATGTCTGCAAATGAGTACAAACTATTCCTCTTTGCGGATGATATCTTACTTACTCTATCCTTACCTTTACTATCTATTAGCCACCTAGAGCAGGAACTAGACAGGCATGGTAAATGGTCAAAAATACTAATAAAAAAAATCTAAATCTGAAATGTTGATAATGTATCTACCCCCTGAAACCCAAATGCAATTATCTTGTGCTTCAGAATACCGAACTGCTCAGAAAGAAATTCTATATTTAGGGATTAAAATACCCAAATCTCCTCTGTCACTCTTTAATGCTAATTATACTCATATATTCAGAGAAATACCAATGGGTACTTAGCTACTGAAACTCAGATTCCCAAATATCATGGACAGGACGCATACATGCCACGAATATGGCCATACTGCCAAAAATCCTTAATTGCTCCCAAACCATCCCAGGACCAGTCCCCACTAGACACATCATAAATCTACAGGGCCTATTGGACAAATTCATTTGGAAAGGCAAAACACATAGCGAAAACAAATAATGTACAATTGTAGGGACAGGGGGGCTTGGGAAACGATAAATATGTTACTTTATTACTATGCAACACACTTGGGGAGAATAGTTAATTGGTATTGAGGAACCAGCAGCAAGCAATGGGTTCCACTAGAGAATGACATCAAACAAACTAACAGAGTAATGCAGGTTAGACAAGCAACATAGGAAGTTAGCATTTACAAAAAAAAAAAAAAAATATCTCCTGGTCAAGAAGACCCTATCCATTTGGGACAAAATAATCAAATCTAAAGAACAAATTTCCACTACTCCATTCCCCTTAATGCCCTTACTAAACAATCTCCTACTTCGATTTGGACCACCTTCAGCACTAACAGAAGTCAATGGCTCAACTTCTAACATACCAATCTGTCTAATTTTGTGTGATGATGGTTTGAAAAACTTTAATTCTCTTGGGGCTGATAATCTCTTACCATGTAACCACTGGCTATCATATTTTCAAGTAAGGAATTTCCTTATGACACCTACAGATAAACAGTACCTCATTCGACCCTTAACTTAATTTCAGAAACTTTCCACCAATAACTCCCCAACCCATGGTCAAGATGAACATCTTGCTCAGAGTGTTATATGTGATGCAGACGGTTCCTCTCACGTCGGCATTGCATCTCGTCCTTCAGATCCAGTCTGAGATTGAATCATATATTTGGAATGGCATAAGGCCAAGAATTAGGAAAATAACTATATATCTGCCCAGAGACGGGGGGGCACAGGGGTACCATTGTTGAAGGAATACCATAAAGCAATAAGCCTTCAGCGCCTGGTCAACTGGTATCATAACACTGCAGATAGAGCTTGGACAGGTCTTGATTGCGAAATACTGCAAAGGGGTAACGTGGGCTCACTTGCATGGGTAACACAGAACCGGCCCCCACTGATCAGACAGTATCCCCTGATGGAGGATGCCTTCCATATGTGGGATAAACTAATCAAAGCCGACAACCACATTTCAGCTATTTACTCGCCAGTTACACCAGTGCATGAGAACCCAGACAATGGTCTGGCAAACAAAGCTCCAATCACAGGACATACATATACTTTGGCTGAGGTAGCCATATACAACACTTTCCACAAGGAGAAGCTCCAGACCCAGGAGAACCTGATGAACTGGGATCACTGGCTGTTCTCTTCCTGGTTTAGGGTCACACAGCTTCATCACTACGTAAATGGGCATGAGGGTGGGGCCCCTTTCATTAGGAACAAAGTCCATGTGGTACAGCACAGTGGTAGTGGGTGGTGCAAGCTGTAGGGGTACCACACAAATCCCCTTAACAGCACAGTCCAAAAGAAACAGCAGCACTCACCACTTATGCATAAACTTCCATCTTTATTGAGACTTCAAAGAAAAAGAAGACATCAGGTGTATACCCAGGGTGCTATATAAAAGGTGGTGGTAGA
>CAJPDP010023247.1:0-10387 GCA_905336975.1 Bombina variegata variegata
CGTGCACGAGCACGTTTAGCCAGCTCACCGTTACCGTAAGCAACGCTGGTATTGAGGTGAGATGTGGAGCTAAATTTTGCTCAACGCTCACTTTTCTGAGGCTAACGCCGGCTTGCAGAAAACTTGTAATACCAGCTTTGGCTTAAGTGAGCGGTAAGAAAAAAAGGAGCGTTAGCCCCGCAGAGCGTTACCGACAAAAACTTGTAATCTAGCCGATAGTTAGCCTGTTTTAAAATACATATAGGTGATGTATATATTTGGAAAATGATCTAACCATTGAAAACTCTCTTAAAAATATGCTAAGTGTAACAATAATATATGTTTGAAGATATGATACATTCGTTCTATCCTAATTGTAGTTTTAATTGCCATCTAAATCACTACTTTTAACATATGTCTTTCTCAGAATTACTGACTGATAGCTTTGAGTAGCGAATCCAGTTACTCCACCCACACAGAGACCAATAAGATTGGAGTTATTGCCTTTAAATATGAACCTTTTTCTCTCTTTGGGAGCTTGACAAAGGCCCTGCATGGGCTGAAATGCATTACTCCAACACTAAACTATTCTTGACCCTCCAAGACTTCCGTAAACTGTGTAATCCAGTAGAGCTTGTCAGACATACCGGCTTAATTTGAAGACACCAGGACAAAGTCACACTCAACCAGAGATTATTACAGAGCAGTTGCCACTGAAGGGAGGGACTGTAGACACATCTGAGTACCTCTCTGGTGTAAGTAAAAGTGTACACCTTATATTTGGTACCTTTTCCGCTGTTTTATTTGGGATTCTTGTGTATTCCAGCTCCTTCGTTGACACCATTGTGGATATTGTTGTCCTTGCAATCCGTTCCACTTCATTGACCACATCAGTCATCAATTAACCTGAAAGGGTGTTTTGTTCCAAGCTTATTTATGTTTTAATTAATTTTGTGTCTGTTTTTATCACATATTGTACACTTTTTTTCAGTTTATGATTACTACACTTAATTAGATATACGTCTGATCAACGTATATGTTATTTATACTGTATAATTTTATGTTTGTATTCTATTTGTTCTGTTATAGTTTATATCTGAAATTTTTTTTGTATCCTAATATTGTCTCTATTATATTATATAATGGTCTGAAACACTGTTTCAAGCTTTTTAGCGCTGTGGGTAAAGGTTTTCTTAACTTTGGTAAAGATAATCTTTTAGACTTTAGTATATAGATTTCCAACATAAGTATGTCAATGTTAGTGTTTTTTTGATGGAGGTTTGCTATCTCCACCAAGCGACGAGTTTGTTGTAGCAGGCATAGGGGCAGCCAATGAGATTGTGAGGGAGCATATTTAAGCTCTACAGGTGATATCAGAAAATTGAGTCTATGATTAAGCCTGTCAGCAGCCGAAACGCGTCAGTCTGACCTGACATGTCTGCATTTTTTACCTCTTCTACATGTGTGCTGATTTTTAACCAAGATGGAATAAAGATTTTTTTATTTTTTAGCAGTTCCATTTGTTTTGTTTGGTTTCCTATTCAGCAATGGAGAATGCTGAGGTTTAACTGCTAGAGCGTGTACACGCTCATTGACCCGTTGAGGCTCCGGGTCAGATTTTTACTGATAGCTGCCAGGACCAGTGACACATGAACAGAAGTTGCCGGGGATACACAGCTCAATATGGACTAGCGGCAATACCATTGGCTCAGTTGTGGTCAAGTGATACGAAGGTCACGTGAGACACAGACGGTTGATCGTAGCTCTGAACTGAGAGGAGCTGAGGGATCCAGACCTGTTGTAAGTGAACCAGACATACCGGTAGGAAACATTCAAGTACACATAGGAGCAAGTAATGTGAAAGGTGAGAACGGCTCATATATTATTCAAAGGTGGTGTTACTGTAAGCAGCATGATAACCTAGAGCTACAGGGTTAAACTCTGTTGTTGGGAATTAGAGGTGGGGATTTAGAAAGAATCATTCTGCAACATGAAAGCAGATGAATGTTTAATCTTGATACCCTTGCTTTATTGGGCCTGAATTAAGAATTTAACCTTGGTCCTTTCTTGTAATATATAGTATATCTCTATCAACAATGGTCCCTGTTCTTAATTACTGCTGTTGTTCTTTTGTTATAATACATTGTAATTATTCTGTCAGTTGATAATCATTGAAGCCTAATAGTTCTCTGGTTTAGTGGGAACTAATATTCACCGGCATCTATTTCCGAAGGGCAACACACAGGTTTTCCTTTAAAAGGAAGCACTCATCATGTGACTAAATACAAGCCCGGAAGAAGCCTTGGAAAAGGTTAAACGATTGTAGGCAAACTCACTACCCCGTGGATCATTTCAGCGTTCTATAATGGAAGCAATTATTGGCATTACTTATGTCTTGTGAGGCAATTAACCGCATTTAGGCTGTTATTAGGGAGCCCTTTTAAGGGCTATTGGCAGTTTAGTGTAGGATAGAGTTTTTTTATTTTGGGGGGCTTTTTTATTTTTATAGGGCTATTAAATTAGGTGTAATTAGTTTAAATATTTGATAATTTCTTTTTTATTTTGTGTAACGTAGTGTTTATTTTTTTGTAATTTAGTTAATTGTATTTCATTAATGTAATTTATTTAATTTTAGTGTAATGTTAGGTTTACCTGTAAGACAGGTTAGGTTTTATTTCACAGGTAAATTTGTATTTATTTTTACTAGGTAGTTAGTAAATAGTTAATAATAAACCTAGTTAAAATAAATACAAACTTACCTGTGAAATAAAAATAAAACCTAAGATAGCTACAAAATCCAACTATTAGTTATATTGTAGCTCGCTTCGGTTTTATTTTACAGGTAAGTATGTATTTAGTTTTAAATAGGAATTATTTAGGTATTAATTGTAAAAAAATTTTTTAAACAGGCTTTATTGAATATAAATGAAAACAAGTTATGCATTCAGTAGAGAAATCAATAAGTGAAATACACCTTCTATTGTAAATTAACAAATGCAATAAAAAAGAATAAAACCAAGTCTCTTTAAAATTAGTCCAGTGGTGCATCGTTCGTCTGTACATGCATATCAAAATAAAGCTTCTTAACTTAAAAAGCCTGCTATGTTTTTTATATTTTCCAATATTATCCTCCTTCCTTTATACACTTAATAATGTCATTAATAATATATAACTGTGTGTTTACAGAACAAACAAACAAACAAACAACAAAACAGAAAAAAGGGGGGGGAAGGTTACAAGCAGGGGGAAAAAGGGGGCAGGGGTGAGGGCAGGGGGTAACCATCCAGTTTTGCCTCAGCGCTGCCTTGCTTATTTACAAACCAGTGCCCCTCCAAGTGGCCAGCATCATCTCATGCGTGTCTAATTGCTTGATTTTAAAATAATGGAATCTCTCCAGAGTAAGTAGCTCATCAAGTGTGAACCCACTCCCCCAGGGTTGGGACAATCCCTGTCTTCCATTTTCTAGGTATTAGTTTTTTTCTGCTGCTGTGAGCATTATTAGCATTAAAGCTCGTATGTGTGTCGCTTTAACTACAGGCAAGTGAAAGAGAAGGATCGCCTCTGGTGTGTTTGGTATAGTAATTTGTAGTTTGTCTGACATGTAGCTAATCACCATATGCCAATAGTCCCTTATTTTTGGGCAGGTCCACCAAATGTGCAGGAGCATGCCTTGTTCTCCACAGTCCCTCCAACACTGAGGGCTGGCTGACTGAAAGCATCTGTGCAGCCTCAATGGCGTCAAGTACCATCTACTGGTGAATTTTAGGTGAATTTCCTGCACATTGGCGGAAATGGAGGAGGGCTTAGCCAACTTAAAAGAATTTAGCCATGTGTCTTCGTCAATGTCCCTACCAAGGTCCCTGCACCATGCCTTTGTGTAATAGGGGAGGGCCATCCCCGGGGGTGCAAGTAAAAGTTTATAAATCAGGGAGATCAGACGCCTAGTTGGTTTACTTGTAGTGCATAATGTCTCGAAAGCAGTTAATTCTCTCATGAAATGTTCTCTATGTTTATGATGTGCAAGATAATGTTGAAGTTGGTTATATCTTAGCCAGGAAAGAAATACCGCTCCATACTTCTCTATCATATCTTGTTGGGGTAGTAGTTTACCGCCGACAACTGCAAAATGCAATGAGCAGTCGCGAAGGCTATAAGGCCTACTCAATTGTATACCCAAGAGATAGTATGGGAGGTCCAGGTTTTCAATAATAGGCAATAGAGGTGAGTGTTTAGATGAGAGATGTGTGCTGGTATTAACAGTTCTGTCCCATATTCTAAGGGTTTCTGCAATGATAGTGTATCTATCTGTAAGCTTTGGGGGTTGAGGAGGTGGGGTAAATGCTAGTACACTTACATTGTTGAGGTTGAGGATTTGGCCATCTAGCCTTACCCACGCTTTGTGTGTTGAATTATGGGCCCATTCCGCTACTCTCTGCAGGAAAACTGCCTGTCTATAGGTTGCTAGTTCGGGGAAACCTAGTCCCCCTTTATCTCTAGGCATATATAGTGTTTTCCTTGGGACATGGGGTTTAATATTATTCCAGATGAACTGCTCGAGTATTCTTTGTAGTTGAGGGAGAAAATCTTTAGGGATAGGAATTGGGAGTGTTTGTAATATATAAAGTATTCGTGGGAGAATGTTCATTTTAATGATTCCTATTTTACCCAACCAAGACAGGGGCTTATTCTTCCAAGATGAAAGGTCGCTAATGATTTATTTTTTCAATTTGAGGTAGTTTAATTTAAAAAGATCTTGGGGGTCTTTTGTGAGGAGGACGGCTAAGTATTTTAGGTGGGTAGTTGCAATTGGTATCAGGTGTGTTTCGCACAATTTTAGTAATTGATCTTGTGGGGCGGTTATGTTAAGGATGAAAGTTAGAGAGGGAAACATAGGTTTCCAACTCCTCTAGGAGCTTCGGGATGGATACGTCAATGTTGGTGAGGGTGTACAGAATGTCATCAGCGTATAACACTTGTTTGTATTCATTTTCCTTTATTGTAATTCCGGAAATGTCAGGATTATTGCGGATTCTCTGCGCCAGTGCTTCTATTGAGAGGGCAAATAGGAGTGGGGAAAGGGGGCAGCCCTGCCTTGTCCCGTTTGTTATGAAAAATGTATCCAAAAGTGTTCCATTGACCCTAACTCTCGCATTTGGGTCAGAGTACAGAGAAAACACCAAATTTATAAACATATTCCCAAAATTCATGGCCTTCATCACCCGACGCAGAAAAAGCCAGTCGACGCGGTTGAAGGCCTTCTCCGCGTCGGTCGAGAAAAGCTCCATAGGCACCCTCTTGCTACGTGCATGTTCTATCAATTGTATAACCTTACAGGTGTTGTCCCTTGCTTCCCTGCCTGGGACGAATCCCACCTGATCTGTGGAGATAAGGTCTGGTAGGTATTTGTTTAGACGCAGTGAGAGTATCTTAGCGAGGATCTTGATGTCAGCATTTAACAGCGATATTGGCCTGAAATGTTCGGGTGCAGTGTGGGACTTGCCCGGCTTGGGAATAACTGAAATGTAGGCCTCCAGCATAGGGCGGGAGAGCTGTGGATCTTTGATCAGGTTGTTAAAAAGCTGAAGCATTTTAGGTGCCAGGATGCTAAAAAATGTTTTATAATATTTAATAGTAAGCCCGTCTGGGCCTGGGCTCTTACCATTTGGGAGATCTTTAATCGAAAGTGAAAGCTCTTCTGAGGATATAGGTAAGTCTAGTGTGTCTGCTTCCTCCTTGGAGAGATAAGGCAGATTCAATGATGCTAGGTAAGCATCTATAGCCTTCTCCCTGACTAGGGGTTGCTCTTGTGTGTCTGAGTCCTTATTGATATTATATAAGGCTTTATAATATGTATTAAATGCATTAGCTATTTGTTTGTTGCTTTTTAGTTTAGCGCAGTCTCTGTTTGTGATGCTGTAAATGTGTGTGCAGAGCTGCTGTCTACAAATGGATCGGGCCAACAGCTTCCCAGGTTTATTTCCATTTTCATGGTAATGCTGTTTGATGGACAGCATCTTTCTTTGATAGGCATCTGCAAGATGCTGGTTAAGTTCTGACCTAGCGCAAAGGAGTCTTTGTTTGACCTCCTTGTCTGTTGTGTTTTGTTTGTGTTATGCTTCTGAAGCAGCTACTGTGTCTAAAAGTGACTTGTGCTTGATCCTATATTGCTTGCGCAACCTGGCTGTGTGTTTAAGGAATTCACCTCGTATTACACATTTGCGGGCGTCCCACGTTATTGGTAGGGAGGTGTGATCAGGAATATTGTGTTGAAAGTAGTCAGTTAATGATTTTTGTAAGTCGGCTTTAATTAGGGGTTTGTCAAGGAGGGTGGCATCCAATCTCCAAATGTAAGATGTTGGGGGTAAGTCTGGCCAAAAGACCTCTGTGGTAACTGGAGCATGGTCTGACCAGGTGATATGACCAATTTTGCATTCTCCTATCATGTCTAAACCAACCGAATCTGTAAATATATAGTCTATGCGCGAATATTTGGCGCAAGGGGGTGAGTAATAAGTAAAGTCCCTGGAAGTTGGGTGTGTGATGCGCCAAGTGTCATGTAGGAGCAATTCAGCAAGCGTCGCTTTGACTGACTTGAGTGTTTTGTTGCTGACACTAGATGTTCCATTGGAGGTGTCATGTTGTGGGTATGTTAATGTCACCCGCAGCAAACACTGGACCCTTTGCAGAGTCCAGAAGCGATTAAGAAAATCGTTTAAGAAATATATGCTGGTCGCTGTTAGGTGTGTATAGTGAAGCCAATGTTATTGGGTGCTCATATAATGTACCTGTCAGAATTATGAAACGACCCTCTGGGTCCTTTTCCGTATGTGTGGGTTTAAAGGGGATCGAATGATGGATCAGTATTCCTACCCTGCATTTTTTAGAGGAACCAGATGCTAGATAGGCTGTGGGATATTGTGTGTTGTGCCACTTAGGTTCTTTTCCCTTTAAAAAGTGTGTTTCCTGCAGGAATAGGACATGACTATGTAAATTTGTTAGATCTCGAAAAGCAATTGATCTTTTCCCCGGGTTATTCAAGCCCTTGGCATTAATTGTGGTGAAATTTATGCTGTGCGTGTGAAATTTGCTATTTCGAGCACTCATCATGTTAAGGATGGAGGGGTGTGTGATGGGAATAGGGGGGAAGTACGGGTAAGGGAGAAAAAAAAAAGTAAAGAAAATAAGTGCAAATTAAGGTTTAGAAAATATTAAATTCGGTATAATCGTCTGACACACTAGACGATTAGTTAGTACAAATAATCTTGAGTAAATTTGTTACTCAAAGCTCAGTTAGGTAATGTAACAGATAGTGTGTAATTGTAAAACAAACAAAAAACAGCAAATAACTATAAACTTGTAAATAACTTAGAGGGTAGTAATCCATGAGTACATGCAACATTTTAAGATGGAGGAGTTCCCAAGACCCTTTAGAGGTGATCCTGGGTTTTTGAAAGGCCCAATAGACCAAATTATTGGAGAAGGGGATATTATTACTCTCTCTAGTGGAGAGGGTATCAAATATAATAAAAGAAAGAAAGAAGGGACCTCAAGTAATGGGGTCATGTCTAAATTCACAATAAACATAGCGCCATGTCAATTTTTTAAATAATACTGGAGGACACTTGATATATGGATAACCATGTGTACTCACCAACTGCCGAGGGGGGATTTGTACTCTGAGCATGAGTTCTTAAAATTAATAGTTAGTTAATGTTATGAATAAGACTTTCTGTGTAATATATTAACTCAGTATAACTTCATAGACTATTGCTCAGCTAACTTAGTGAACACTAAAATTATGTATTACAAGCTGTGGGGCAAGTCTATTTCAGCGTGTGTGTGCTAAGTTGAGTTATGTACATTAATCAGTGTCTATGTGCAAATGTTGTGCCTCGGGTTAAACTGCTACATGCGGGTCAGGCATAAAGATTTCAATATATAATAGGTAACATTCCATTTTGTGAATAACTGAAAACAATACTAGCTTTTCAACAATGGATCTGTCCCACAACCTGCAGATCACAACCTGTAGGCATAAAGCATGTTAATAGGCAAGAAGACAGTCAGCTCTCGTATATAGGTCCTTGTACAGTGAATATATACTTTAAGAGATACAAGACCCCCCTTACAATAAGTCGTGCTCTCCTCGCATATTAAGATGAGTTTGTCATCGTCCAAGACTACTCGCCTGATGCTGCATTTAGTTACCCCAATGGTTTGAGGCCCAAGGCCTATATGGCGAAAACCAGCAAGATATGCTCTCAGCTCCTCTAATTCACCGTACTATTAGCCGGCAGGGTTCGAAATGTTTCTTCTGACATATTATCATTGTTGCCCCTATTGCGGGGTGATGTTTCTGCACTGTCAATTTCTGCTAAGAAAGCTTGTAGATCAGAGCTTGGTTTGTAGATTAAGGTCTTGTTGTTATAGGTGGTTATTAATGATACAGGGAACCCCCAGCGATATTGAATCTTACGGTTTCGTAATTGTGCAGTAACGTGTGCCAGTTCACGTCTTTTCTGCAAGGGGGTTGGTGACAGATCTGAAAACAGTTGTAACTCTGTACCTGCATGTTGAATAGAATGTTTGGCCCTTGCACAGCGCATCACCATCATTTGTCCTTGAAATTAAGGAATTTTATTATAATGTCCCGTGGTGGAGCCTTTGGGGGGGGTTTAGGTCTCAGAGCTCTGTGAGCACGTTCAATTATAATCTCAGCTGAGGAGGGTGTACCTTTTATTGTGCGAAACAAACTTTGTAAATATCACTCAATGGCGGGGGGGGGGGTGTACAGATTCAGGGACTCCTCTAACCCTAAAATTATTTCGGCGCCCTCTATTGTCTAGATCTTCTAGTTTGTCGGTCAATGATTGTATAGTTGCCAAATAATCTTGTAGCTCAGTGGAGTTAGTATGTACTTTAGCATCTGTTGAGGCCTGCGCCTCCTCCACTGCAGTGACTCTGCTCTCGAGAGAGCTAATGTCCTTGCGCAAATCTTGAAACAAACTTTGCATTTCTAGCATCACATTTTGAATGTCTTCTTTAGAAGACAGGTGCAGAAGATCTTTTTTAGTAACATTAGCTTGCAATTGGGTCTCCTCAAGGCTATTTTGATCAGGGGTCATGGACAGCGAAGCCTCCATATTCCCCCTGTCTTGAGTCGTGTGGTGCTCAATTGGCTTTAGAAATTTATTTAAGGGCTTGTGGGAAGCTTTCTTCTCCGCTTTGTGGTGTTTTTTAATAGGCATTCCCCACCATTAAGGGTGAAATCTGGAATTGCTGGTGATTGCACCTTATTAGTGACAAGTCATTAGGCACACAAGTAACGGCTTTTAAACTATAGAGCCCGATCAGTTGTTTGCACAGACCTAACCGAATGTTATCTGGCCCCTGCCACTGCCTGCCACGATGCTGTATAAGTTCCTATGCCCTGTCTTCGTTGTCGTTAGGTAGCGTTTAGCAGGCACTTTATGCAAGGCACTGTCCCCTTCTTTTGTTCACTACAGGGCCTGTGTAAATGTTTGCACAGTCCTTGTTAGGTGGAATCAGGCCCCTGCTACTGTCTACTACGAGGAGGCAAATGACCTAACTCCCTGTTTTAGGAATCGTGTGGTAGCGTATATTAGTCACTTTATATAACGCTCTGTCCTCCCCGGTTGCACTGTGTGTGAGTAGAAGCTTCGGAGCGTATGGGGCAAGTTAACCTAGTGTGTATGAGGCGCAAGTCTCACCAGTCCCGGGCACTTGATTACAGCAGCCGCCTGATCAGGTCCGTTGATCTCTGTCGCTCTGTAGCTTGTTGTTTGTTAGCGATGCTGGGTGTTATGTACTAGAGCCTTCTGTGAGACACAACGCTTCCCTTTTCTTGTTTCCCAGCTGCTGCTGTTGTGCTGGTATCTGGTAGCGCCGAAGCCTGCAGTAAATGGCGCACAGAATCGCGCTGACTAGGCCTCTCCTGCCTGTATTAGAACGATGTCCGTTAGAGTATAAATTAGTGATTTTTAGAGTCTATCTGGCCATATTATTGCGTTGCAATGCCTCTAGGATTTGGAGCCTAACTAAAATGCGGCCATTCGCCTGTGTGGCCAAGCTCCGCCCCATTGATTGTAATTTTTATTTGGAATTATTTTAATTAGGTTAAAGTTAGTGGGTGTTAGGTTTAGGGTTACGTTAGGGTTAGACTTAGGGTTAGGTTTAGGGGTTAATAACTTTAGTTTAGTGGCGGTGACATTGGGGGCAGCAGATTAGGGGTTAATAAGTGTAGTTAGGTGGTGGTGATTTTGGGGTCAGCAAATTAGGGGTTAATAACAGTAATGTAGGTTGCGGTGATGTTAGGGACACCAGATTAGGGGTTAATAACATTTAACTAGTGTTTGTGATGCAGGAGTACGGCGGTTTAGGCATTAAT